>JAXIVJ010019472.1:0-19335 GCA_036785665.1 Chirona hameri | reverse complement strand
GATCATGGTCGCAATCAAAGGTAAGTATGATCTATAAACTCAAATACCTCCGTTTTGACCTTTGACCCAACCTTGACCTGATATGGGACCCCAATTCGGAAATATCGAGTATGCTTTATATGTGTCTCATTGAGAGCTTTCGAATTCCGCGTTGCGTGTCTCGCTGCAATCATTGGTTCCGGAGATAAGGAGGGGGTATTATTTGCCCCCCTCCCCCGGTCAATGGTGTTCTGCTGAGACCCCGGTCGCGGGCTGGTCAATGTCAAACGAATATGCAGGGCACTTTCTATTCACTCGTAAATCGCAATGTTAAAGATAATTCGACCTCGAATAGAGGCTAACTCCCGGTCGCTCTGTAGTCCCGCCCTTGACTCCGTCCACCACACCACCACTCGCTACCGCGCAATCGGCCGGGCAACGCCAGCCGCCAGCGACAGCTAAGCTCCGAGCAATCTCTGGCGTCAGAGCACTGCCTCCACCCTTTCACGATACCGATAGCCTGCCCTTTGATTGAATGGAATTAGAAAGTGCCCTATATTTGCGTTTGATATTATCCAACCTTAACACCAGCCTTGTTGGGCGATGACCGAGCGAGTGCGCTCTGGTAAAGCTAAGACAGGTTTGAAATATGAAACGGTAAGGGAGCACACGTGGTAGTAACACAGTCATTTTAGTCCTCCAGAAAAATTGCCAGGCCGCAATGCATGCCAACATAAAAATTAAGTTGCATTAAATTGTTCATGATCTCCTTTCCAAATCCGCCAAAAGGGAGTGCGTCCTGAGCGTTGCATGCTTCAGCGTATAAATCAATGCTTAGAATAATACAGCCATTGTTTTATCTAGAATCATTTTAGCAAGTTTTTTCGACGTTCGTGTTTGCCAACTGCCACGTGCTGTGATACCATCCCCATCAGAACGCACTATACTAAAAACAAAATTGATTTGATGGACCTATCCAATGGTGAAGACCCAATCTCATTCGGAGTAGTGGTTACAAAGTTATTAGCTTCCGAAAAGCGTCTGTATGGCCTGGTCGGGCCGGGTCAAATGTAAATTTGTCTAGTACGTTGACGAAAAACGTCTATTGCGAGAAATTAATGCATGCCAGTTGGGGCATTCCAGGACAGATCGATCAAAACAATATCGAAACAACACCCTATATCTCAGATTTCAATAAAACTATGTCTTGGGGGTTATCTGGGCCATAGATTCACGCTGTAAAATTTTCTGCCTCGACCGTCGAATAGTTTTTGAGTCTGAAATCGGGTAATTTTGCAATGTCGTGCAAAACTCATTTTCAGCGGGCAATACCTCCCATCTCAATCATGCGAGTCATACAAACATATATATTATAAGAATCATCATGAACAATATATTAATATGATATAAATAGTATTAACAAATTAAAAAGAAATAGAATTTCAACACATGATATTAGGTAAAACCACGTTATTTTATAATATGGCCATTTCAAATTCGTGATTTTGTCATGCCAGAATCGAATTCAATACATAAGTCTTCGATGGTAAACAATTGGAGATTGTATTTTTTCTCTAAATATTGTATTCATAGTTTTGTATGTAGAAATATTTTGGTCACCATCACATCTTTTGTAATAACTATGCATGCAATTGTGCCAGAGAGCTC
Source organism: Chirona hameri (assembly GCA_036785665.1). Lineage (NCBI taxonomy): Eukaryota > Metazoa > Arthropoda > Thecostraca > Balanomorpha > Balanidae > Chirona > Chirona hameri. The sequence goes on along the minus strand of JAXIVJ010019472.1, from coordinate 17,688 downwards.
GATTCAACGTAACTATGCTTATCTCGTCGACCTGATTTTAATGATATATGACATGAGCCTTGTAGTCGCTCTGTGACCTCAAAGTCACGTGATCTGAGGTCACCCGGTGCAACCCACATCCGATCGACCAAGACATAACACCCTACTTTTCATATTTCTATGAAACTACGTGTCGGGAGATATCTGGGCCGTACATTCACTCTGTGAATTTGTTAGCTCCGTCCGTCGATTGGTTGTCGGGTTATAGCCTCAGGTATCTTTTCGATGTCGCGAAAAGCTCTAATTGTCAGCGGGCGATATCTCCCATATAAATAATTCGAATTATAGAAACCTATATATCGTCAGAATCGCCATTGACCACACATTAATGTAATGCATTTTTCTTGTGTGAAAATTTGAATATAAAATTGTGAAATTTTGACATGACCTAAAGTCAGGTCACGTGATTTCGTAATAATTTCAGTAAAAAATCGTGATTTTTTAGGTAGAATAGGAGGATGCAGGCCCTTCGAATCACGTGACACCTATTCCACTCAGTGATCAAGATCACGTGATGACATAATTCAATATTTCGCCGATAGAGGTGTCTGTGGATCCTCAAGACATCAAATTTTCGCCTCCTTATTTGCAGACCGAGAATGCTTTAAAAGTCGCTAAAAGTGTCTTCTAGATATACAAATGTGCAAATTTACCGAATAAAAAGAAAATTGCCAACAAATCATCTATTGCATAATCAAGCCGGTCATTTGGGAAATCAACCTCAGGTCACGTGACCTTGAGGTCATGTAGCGACCTGCATTATTTATGCATTATATTATTATATTATGTTATGCATTATTGAATGCAGTTCGACGAGGCAAATATAATGCTGTTGAGTTAAGCTCTCTAGCACAATTACGTGAAAAGTTATTACTAAAACGTGCTGGTAACCATTATTTTTCCAAATAAAATTATAAATGCAATATTTCGAGAACAAATATATCTTTAAAAAAATACCATCGAAGGCTTATGTATTAAAGTAAATTATGGTATGCAAACAAAATCGTATTTTAAATGGCCACATTATAAAACCACGTGATTTGAACTGAGATCAAATTAAAATTCAAAAAAAATCGAATTTTCACAAAACAATTATGTCATATTAATCTATGGTTTCGGACGATTTTGATGGTACATATGTTTATATGACACCCATGATAAACCCTCGCCCTACGGGAGTTTTTTTTCACCTTCGCCCTACGGGGGGCCTGACAGTCCCCCCTGTTAACCCTATTCCCTGCGTGGGCAGATTCTGCCCCTCCCGGTGGTTTTTCACTTGCGGCTTCTAAACCGTTAGGCCTAGCGTCCTAAAACTGTCTGACTTTTCCTAAAATTGAATGGCGCGTGTTGTGTCAAAATTTTGAGGACAAAATCAGTCCAGCAGAGGCGGTTCCAGGCTCCTGTTTTGGGAGGGTGTTACGAATGCGGTTTTGCGGCGCATACTTCCTTCGTGGTTTGCAGTGCAATAAATGCGTCAGAAACAATTGCAATGCAATATGCATCACAGATACTGAGATTGTACATATTTGGGGGCAAATTACAGCATATAATGCCCACATGTGACGTTCATATCGTCCCAAACAATCACGAACAGCACATTTTTTTCTTCAGAAAATCCCCCCATTTTACATTCCCTGAATACGCCCATGATTTTTATTTTGTTTTTTGTCTTTTGATATATTAAAGACCAGTACATTTGAAGCTCAAAAACGTTTGAGGCATAGAAATCAGTCGGGCCACATTGCCGCAATGACTTTTTTTTAAAACACCCAAAAGTTTCAGATTTTGTGCCCCCTGCCCCCCCCCCCCATTTTTAAACAAAACAAAAATGTCAGGATCCAAAAATAGAGATCTTGTCATGACGAATCCAATGGTGTTTTTCCCATCGAAATCTACCGAACGGTTCTCGAGATCTCTGGGGGGCAGAATCTGCCCCCCCCCCCCTCAGGTTAACGTAATTCAGGCCGCCCGCAGGGAATAGGGTTAACTTCCAAACCAAGCAACTTAGAGCAATGCGGTAAGAACCAGCATGTTTCCTGTCATAAGAGGAATCTAACAGTATGCGATTTTTAGGTTTAAGATCAACGTGTGAACTTCCAGGTTAAGTGAATGACCTCGGATTTACCACGTCCAGAACAGCGATTTTGCTCTTCAGAAAACCTCAAAATTAGAAATTGATAAATGTAAATAAAAGACATTTTCCTAGACCAGTTTTGGATCCGAAATACAGAAAAGGTAATTATTTGTTCGTATCTTGTCAAAAAAAGAGTCAAAACAATTTTTATTTTTAATGACGTCATCAGTTTCTTACACTTAGGGAGCCATCACTCAGTCAAAAATGAAGATATTGCTTTTAAATTTTGTATGGGTATTGCCCATACTCAGTTCCCTCACATGTGTTCTGGTTTTGTTAGCATCTTTCAAAATTTTGATTTTGTGGGGATTGTTTTTTTTAATCAGTTTTATTTTTATTTTAGGAGTCAAAAACCCAAAGTTTTGAAGATACGAGATTACCATTTTAAAGAAAATGCCATTTTGTATTTTTGGTGAATTGCGTTTGCAATTTTCTTTAAAACTCTGTTTTCTACGATTTTTCCAATATTTCTCCTTTTTTACCAACATGACGTCATCAAAACATGATTATCTCCCAAAACACTCAACGAATTTAAATTAAATTTTTACAGCATACGTATAATTGTTGTAAACTCAGCTACCGAAAATTTCAGTAATATGCACCGCATGTGTAAAAAGTTATTCAAGAAAAACCTCAGGGAGGGCCTGTTAGCCCCCCCTCTGAGGTTTTTCTTGAATAGCTTTTTATACGTGCGGCGCATTTTGCTAGAATTCTGAGTTTACAACAATTATACGTATGCTGTAAAAATGTAATTGAAATTGGTTAAGTGGTTTGGGAGATAATCATGTTTTGATGACGTCATGTTGGTGGAAAAAAGATAAATATTTGAAAAATGGTAGAAAACAGAGTTTTTGAGAAAATTGCAAACCCAATTTACCAAAGTTACAAAATGGAATTTTCTTTAAAGTGGCAATCTCGGATTTTCACAATTTTGGGTTTTTGACCCCTAAAATGAAAAAAACGTTTTTTTTTTAAATCCCCCCAAAATCAACGTTTTCAAAGATGTTAAACAAAACGGAATATTTGTGAGAGAACTGAGTATGGGCAACACCCATACCAAATTCAAAAGCCATATCTTCATTTTTGACTGAGTGATGGCTCCCTAAGCGTAAGAAACTGATGACGTCATTTTTTTATAACTTTTTTATATTTTTGTTTTAACAAGATACGAACAAATAATTACCTTTGCCGTATTTATGAGCCAAAACTGGTCTAGGAACATGCCTTTTTATTTACATTTATCAATTTCTAATTTTGAGATTTTCTGAAGAGCAAAATTGCTGTTCTAGACGTGGTAAATCCGAGGCCATTCACTTGACCTGGAAGGTGCGTTGACCTTAAACCTACAATTCGCATACTGTTCGATGAGCACACTTGGTTCCGCCGAGACCGCGGTTCTCTGGGCGGTGGTGTAGCCTGCGCCGTCCGCACATCGCTGCTGCCGCTCCGTCTGCCGGACCCCGCCGACACCGAGATGCTGCTGGTCCGGCTGCGGAGTGCATCAGTGACCCCGCCGACACCGAGATGCTGCTGGTCCGGCTGCGGAGCGCATCAGTGACACTGGCGACACCGAGATGCTGCTGGTCCGGCTGCGGAGTGCATCAGTGACCCCGCCGACACCGAGATGCTGCTGGTCCGGCTGCGGAGTACATCAGTGACCCCGCCGACACCGAGATGCTGCTGGTCCGGCTGCGGAGTGCATCAGTGACCCCGCCGACACCGAGATGCTGCTGGTCCGGCTGCGGAGTGCATCAGTGACACTGGCGACACCGAGATGCTGCTGGTCCGGCTGCGGAGTGCATCAGTGACCCCGCCGGCACCGAGATGCTGCTGGTCCGGCTGCGGAGTGTATCAGTGACTGCGCCGACACCGAGATGCTGCTGGTCCGGCTGCGGAGTGCATCAGTGACACTGGCGACACCGAGATGCTGCTGGTCCGGCTGCGGAGTGCATCAGTGACCCCGCCGGCACCGAGATGCTGCTGGTCCGGCTGCGGAGTACATCAGTGACACTGGCGGCACCGAGATGCTGCTGGTCCGGCTGCGGAGTACATCAGTGACCCCGCCGGCACCGAGATGCTGCTGGTCCGGCTGCGGAGTACATCAGTGACACTGGCGGCACCGAGATGCTGCTGGTCCGGCTGCGGAGTGCATCAGTGACACTGGCGGCACCGAGATGCTGCTGGTCCGGCTGCGGAGTGCATCAGTGACACTGGCGGCACCGAGATGCTGCTGGTCCGGCTGCGGAGTACATCAGTGACACTGGCGACACCGAGATGCTGCTGGTCCGGCTGCAGAGTGCATCAGTGACACTGGCGGCACCGAGATGCTGCTGGTCCGGCTGCGGAGTGCATCAGTGACACTGGCGGCACCGAGATGCTGCTGGTCCGGCTGCGGAGTACATCAGTGACACTGCCGACACCGAGATGCTGCTGGTCCGGCTGCGGAGTACATCAGTGACACTGGCGGCACCGAGATGCTGCTGGTCCGGCTGCGGAGTACATCAGTGACACTGGCGGCACCGAGATGCTGCTGGTCCGGCTGCGGAGTGCATCAGTGACACTGGCGACACCGAGATGCTGCTGGTCCGGCTGCGGAGTACATCAGTGACACTGGCGACACCGAGATGCTGCTGGTCCGGCTGCGGAGTACATCAGTGACACTGGCGGCACCGAGATGCTGCTGGTCCGGCTGCGGAGTGCATCAGTGACACTGGCGGCACCGAGATGCTGCTGGTCCGGCTGCGGAGCGCATCAGTGACACTGGCGGCACCGAGATGCTGCTGGTCCGGCTGCGGAGTACATCAGTGACACTGGCGACACCGAGATGCTGCTGGTCCGGCTGCGGAGTACATCAGTGACACTGGCGGTACCGAGATGCTGCTGGTCCGGCTGCGGAGTACATCAGTGACACTGGCGGCACCGAGATGCTGCTGGTCCGGCTGCGGAGTACATCAGTGACACTGGCGGTGTGTTACCACCCTCCAGACGACGACGCTGCTATGGACAGGATAGCTGCCGCCCTATCGGCAGTGCAACCACTGGACTGCAGAATCGTCGTAGTAGGAGATTTCAACCTACCTGAAATACACTGGTCATTGGCGGCCGGTGTCACGGACGGTGCTGCTCCCGACGTTCGCAGAGCGACGAGCCGTGCAACTAAGTTCGTCGACTTGTGCGATGTACTAGGTCTCAAACAGTGGGTGTGCCAGCCCACTAGGGGTGAGAACATTCTCGACCTAGTGTTAACTAGGCGCATGTCGGCGCAGGTCATCGTGCGGGACGGCCTGCTCGTCTCTGACCACGGTGAGACAATCGCCACACTCAGCGTGCCGGTGAGCCGTCGGCCTGTGGTCAATCGGCGCACCGCCCTTAACTACAAGCGGGCGGATTTCGACGGCCTGCGCCGGAGTCTCTCCCTGATCCCGTGGGGGCTACTGGATGACGTCGGAGTCGACGAAGCAGTGGACACCTTCTACACCCTGCTGGAGCCGGCCATCGCCGACCACGTCCCCACGGTGATCCTCCGGCGCCGTCTACCCCCGTGGTTCGATGGTGCGGTGCGAACCGCTCTCCGGCTGAAAGAGGCGGCTTTCCGGCGGCTGCGGAGAAATCCCGGTCCGGCGGTCCAGGCGGAGTTCGCGGACAAGAGACGTGCTTTTAAATCTGTATCTAGCTCTAAGTACTTTGAATATTTACGAAAGCTCACCGATGACTTTAAAACAAACCCAAAGCGCTATTGGTCATTTTTGAAATGTATAACAAAGAAATCTAGCATATCGCCGGTATTGTATAACTCTGACCGTGCACTCGTGTCGGATGACTTGGATCGCGCGGACTCTCTGAACGAGGCATTTGCCGCCAAGTTTACCGATCCGCTTGTGAAAAGCTACCCTGATACACCGACATTCCCAATCCAGACAATGAGTCAGCTGCATGTATCTGAGGCTGCTGTGCGAGCTGCGCTGGCGATGGTTAGTCCCAATAAGGCATGCGGGACAGACGACATCAGTGCTCGCATTATCATCGAGTGCGCGGATGAATTAGTCATTCCGCTCACTAAGATATGTAACCTTTCGGCCATGTCTGGTGTCTTCCCTGAGAGATGGAAGCGGCCAAATATTATACCATTATACAAGAAAGGCGACAAAAAAGAGCCTTCAAACTACAGATCTATTTCCCTGCTTCCTCTCTTCGGGAAGGTATTGGAGCGTGTTGTGTTCGACGAGCTATTTTATCATGTATCACCGGTTTTGAGCCAGCAGCAGCATGGTTTTATTCCTAGGCGTTCGTGCAGCACGAACTTAAGTGTTTATCTTAAGCACGCGTGGGAGGCCATATCGGACGGTTACCAGACGGACGTCATTTACACTGATTATTCGGCCGCTTTTCAGAGCGTCAACCATGCGCTTCTCATTCATAAGTTAAAACACTCCTACCATTTGAAGGAGCTCGCACTGAAATGGTTCGTCTCGTATCTGTCCGATAGACGCCAGAGAGTTATCGTCAACGGAAAAACCTCCGACTGGCAACCGGTTATCTCCGGTGTTCCAGAAGGATCACTGTTGGCTCCCCTTCTCTTTTCGATGTTTATTAACGATCTACCGTGCCAAATAGAATCCGGCTGCCTTCTGTATGCCGATGATGTCAAAATTCTCCGTAAAATCACCACTCCATCTGACGGATTGTTGCTGCAGAGGGATCTTAGCCATCTGGCAGCGTGGTCCGTCAGGTGGGGACTGGCTCTCAACCCTGCAAAATGCAAATCGTTTACGATGACTCTCAGGCGTGCACCCGTCCAGACCAAGTATTTTATCGCTGGTACCGAGCTGGAACATGTGAGTAAGATCAGGGACCTGGGTGTAACGATGGACACCAAATTAACTTTCGCACCACATGTATCGGATACTGTCAGCAGGGCCAACCGTGCACTCGGCCTCCTTATCCGCTCTTTCCAAGTAAGTACCAGCAAGTCAAAATTCAACCGAAGCGCAGTACTGGCTGCGTACTTCGCGAATGTGCGATCGATTTTAGAATATTGCAGCGTGGTCTGGGCGGGGGCGGCCAACTCCCACAAGGTGCGGGTCGATCGAGTGCAGCACAAGTTCCTCATTTGGCTGCTAGCTCACACTTCCTCCGGACAAACGAATGATCTTTCTTATGGTAGCCTTCTGCTCCATTTCAAAATTCCATCTTTAGCACAACGCAGAGTGCAGCATGACATGCTCTTCCTGAGGAACATTATGCGGGGGAGAGTGGATTCTCAGGTTCTGCTCAACTCTTTTCCTCTGCACGTGCCGCCTCGATCGACCCGCACCCTCACCCTGTTCGCCGTGCCTCGAGCTCGAGTCAGAACTATCGAATCAGGGATGTTATGCAGGATCCCTAAAGCCATGAATGTTTTCTTGGCCAGTCATTTGAACGTAGACATCTTTCACGACAGTTTTGGCGTTTTTAGAGCTCTCGTGATCAGGTACGTTTTAACCGCATAGTCATCATCACTTCGTTCATCATGTCATTCATCTTCTACTTTTATAACGACTTTAGGCTGTGATATATGTGTTGTGTTTCATGTCTTTTATCTTTTTGACTTCGCCTGTCAGTGGAGTATGACTCTGTTGGCGATGAAAGCAAATAAACAAATAAACAAATAAACTGTTAGATTCCCCCACCCCCCCCCCCCCCCACCCCCGTAGGGTGAAGGTGAAAAAACTCCGGTAGGGCGAGGGTTAAGATGGGAGATATCGTTCGCTGAAAATGTGAGCTTTTCTCGACAATGAAAAGATGCTTGAGGCTATAACTCGAAAACCATTCGCGTGAATCTACGGCCCAGGATGACCCCCGACACATATTTTTGTCGAAATCTGAGATGTAGGGTGTTATGGCTTGGTCGATCTGTGATGGAATGCCCCAGACTTTGGTGCCTTCATCGCCGAAAATTAGGGTCCAAAGCGGTCTGCCGTACCCAGTAGAGTATCGATAGAACTGCTAACATACCTATCATTATTACCATTACATTATTAAACAAGCAGACTCATCTAGAACAACGGTTCTCAGCGTCAAGGGTATGGTTACCCTCCCCCCCCTTGATGACCAGAATGATTCGCTATCCCTCTCCCCATTGCGCAGACCGCAGCTATTCGCTTTAAGCTATGCGGTACAGCATACCTTCAGGCGTGTACTACTACTGCCATCTAGGGACAGGAATATAAGTAGACATGTGTGCGGATTCTCTTAGTAACTGTTACTTTCCGCGAGTTACTGGGGGGTGGCGTAGGGGGGGGGGTATATCTCCCTCACATTATTTTGTAATAAATCGTTTTGCAATGTCATAATCCGTGCCCCGCTGGGGTCTCCAGCCGAACGCGACCCACTGGGGAGGGGGTGGGGTAATGTTTATCCCCCCCCCCCCACCCGGTATCTTCCAAACTAATGACCACAGTAAGATGCGCAAGGCGGCGATCAAAAGCTCTCAATGAGACGAATCTAACGCATACCCGGAATTATTTAAATAAGGTCATATGTCAGGTCACGGTCAGGTCAAAGATCAAAATCGAGTTATTTGAGTTGATGGGCATACTTTTCATTGAAGGCCTTAGATTACGACTTCTCAAAGGTATTACATCTACCACATTACCGAACGTGACATTTTGAGCAAAGGTCAGGTAAGGTAAAGTCAGTAAGGTAAAGGTCAGGTAAGGTCAGGTCAAGGTCAGGTAAAAAAGGTCACAATTGGCAAGATGTCTACGAAAGTCATGCGACACATGTACAGTCATACGACACTCAGTCTACGACAGTCGTGCGACACGACACACACGACACTCCTCAAACTGGCCGGGTCCTGACCTAGGAAATATATCCATTCAAAAGCTTCAGACTAAATTTATCAAATTAAATATGCTAGCCATTTCGTTCCAGTTCTGCCAAAATGCGTTCAAAGTTTACAAACCGAGGTAGTTTTCAGATAACTACTGCATCCATTACTCCAAGTACATGAGCTACTTCATCCGAATCCGTTTCGGCCAGCCGTCCAAACACGACTACCCCGCACAACGAGCCGGCGGCAGTCACCGGTTCCGGGACGATCCGTCCTCCTGTACAGTTACGGGCACCCCCGGTCGGCCAGCATGCAGAACTGTGAGATGCGCTGAGCTTGTGAAGAAGATAGAAAAAAACACGCCAGTGACTTCGGTATCGCACTACGCACTACCGACCTCCTAAATATCTATCAAACCCCTGACCCTGACCCCCATGACCACCGAGCTAGTGTCTCCCGAAAACAAAAAGCCAGTCCAGTGGCAGCCGGAAGGGGCATATAAGTTCTGATATTCACGGCATATTAAGAATAATTAGAATTGCAGTCTATTGTGATTATGGATCGACGAAAAATTTGCCTACGATAGTGCGACCCTACACATTCCCACTAACATGCCAAATTTCGCGGTTTTTACTGCAAGGTGCGCGGAGTTATTAAGCAATCGGATGACATCCGAACGGACAGACGGACAGGTGGTTGCCACTTCTTATAATTAGTATGAATAGCCTTCTATGTAACACGAATAACTAGAACATGTATCCAAAACCGCGATGAGCGAATCGCCTGGCAGGTCCTATTGAATATTGAGTCGTTTGAACAATATACCAGGAAGATTTCCGAACAAGTTGATTTTCATCTATCACCCGTTATAATAGTTAAAAAACGAAATATCATGACCTTTTCCTCGAAAATATGAAAAATCCGATGTTATTAAAACGTTATGGTCACGTAGCAATATTTTGGCCACAGGCCTTTATCAAACAGTAAAACAGTAAAAACAGTTAAATAATCACAAGTATGTTCCTCGCACATAGGTGTCCATTTATATACTTTTAGGGTGGTCCTCGGCCTCCAATGTTGAGTTCTCCCCCCCCCCCCAAAAAAAAATAGTACCCTCGGCCCCCAATGGTACCCGCTCGCCCCCCCCCCCCCCCCCAATGTTTTGGGCCTCTGGCGGATCCAAGAGGGGGCAAAGCGGCCAAGCCTCCCAAACCGCCTGAAATGGGCAACAAATTGACAGGTTTATTTGTTTTAAAGAATGTCTACGCAGTTATTACTAAGAACAGTTTGTTTTAAATCACCTCTTTATGTATAAAGATACGAAATCCGGTGCATTTTTAACATATTTGTAATGTTTGATTTTTAGGGCATTTTTCCGAAGAAATAGTTTTTATTTATTTCTTTTAAATGTTTTTATAGGGGTCAGAAACCAAAATTTTCACAAATCCTAGAATATATTTTGTAGCCCTTGCCATTTGCTATTTTCTGACGTTTTTTATTGCATTTTGCTCAAAATATAGACTTTGTATGATCTATTAAAGTTTAGCATTTTTTTGTTTTTATTCGCCAAAGTCGTGTGTAGTGACTAAATTCGTAATATCTAAATTTTATCGACAAAATTGCTTCATTTATGCATAGAAGACGTAAAATTGGTATAGGAGAAGGTACCCAAAGTTTCACGTTGATATCGCTATCGGGTTTTTAGCTATTGCGAAAATTCGTCAGGGGGAGATATTCCTCCCCAGTCAATGGCAGGTTAACATTGCTGTTTCACTAAGTAAGGGTTCCAAGTAAGGACTCGGGCCTTCTGGCGGATGCAGACCGGCCCAAAACGTTGGTTTGTCCGACAAACAGAATTTGTATAACAAAATTTAAAATTGATCAAACATACATGTATTTTGTTTGCCCGACAGAATTCCAAAACTCATGAGATTTCGTCGGTATTTGCATTATGAATTGATTACAAATACTGTCCTTTGTACAAGTTGCCTATACTTTCTTTAAAATGTGTGAATTTTCAGCCGATTTCGGTGTTTCGGTAAAGCCATTGCCCTGATAGGCTCCCTTGGATTCGTCCCTGTTCGGCCACTGGCGGATCCAGGAGGGGGCACCAGGGGCAAATCCGCCCCCCCCCCCCCCCCCCCACACACACACAGGAATCGAGGGGGGGATTCAATACAAGTATTTCCCCCCCCCCTCCGCGCGTTCACATTTTTTCGTAAAATCGTAAAAAAATTGTCTTTGCAGCAGTCAAAATCCAGCAATCCACAGTCAAAAACCGGAAAATTTCGCGCAGCTTCGCGGCATGACAACTTTCGCAATTGCTTATACAAATTTGGGAAATGGGAAAATGAATTCCATTAAGTGTCTGGCAGAGGCTCTCCTTGGCGGCAATTGCTGGCACTGGCGGATCCAGGGGGCGGGAGAATGAGGGGTAAATTCCCCCCCCCACACACACACACACATACACACCCAGGAATCTGGGAGGGGCATCAAATACAAGTATTCCCCCCCCCCCCCCCTGTGCGTTCCCTGCACTGAACGTGAAAAACAATGATCTTAGGAGAAAACTTAATACAAACGGAAGTGTTTTTTCTCGAGTGATTGAATTTGAAGTTTGTATGTATCCCTTGCTTTCAATGATAGACAAATCAGCGCACCTGATGCAATTCAAGCAGCCCGGTGACACTGGGGGGGGGGGGGAGGGACAGAATCTGCCACTCACGGATTTTCTCAATAACTTGAAAACTATGATAGATATCAACGTCAAACTTTTAGTACCTTATGCTGCATCAGTTCTACGTCTTCTCACTAAATTACAATGAAATTGATGTAGTATTTTTGGGAGATAATGACGTTGACGTCATGTCATGCCATTTATGGTGGAAAAATGATAAATGTTTGAATAATCATAGACAATAGAGTTTTGAAGCAAATTGCAAAAAACGCAAAAAAAAGTAAATGACATCCTCTTCAAAATGGCTATCTCGGATTTGCGAAACTTTGTGTTTTTTACCCCCCAAAAATAAAAGCCAACTGATTTGTTTTTTCTCAGAAAAAAATCCACAATTTTTTGTTGTTGTGAATTTGAAAAGTGAATTTCTTAAGCTCAAATATAAAATAAGGTGACCGACCCAAATCCGCAAAGAAAAAAATGGGGGTACCTTTTAGCCACAAAAAGATCCCCCCCCCCCCTCCCACGGAGAGAGGCTGGATCCGCCAGTGAGTTTGCGCCCCCCCCCCCCGCCCCAACCGTTTTGAAAAATCGACACCGCTGTCCTCGCACAAGCGCTAAACTCTATAAGTATCACCTGTTATTTTTTAACGATGCTAGTTAGAACTAAAAAATGCGTTCCTAAGTAAACATGATAAGGTAAAAACTATTTTCCTTCACATTGTCGCGAACCGTACTGATGGTTCATTCGGCACTTCGTCCCCCACTCAAAAATCCGTGGCGACGCCCCTGCGGAGAAACAGCTTCAATGTATATGATAACTTTATAAAAATCACTACGGCTGTCAACCAGCATACGGAGAATTCGAAAATGATATTGTCAAAAAACGTAAAAAAGTATTAATGCCAAAATGTACGATATTGACGAAAAAATGGCAAAAGTGTCCCTAAAAAGAGGCCGGTTGGCACCTCCAAATTTGATTTAAAAAAATAAAAAAATGCATGTAAGCTTGTAATGACATAGCGCATAATAATATCACTATTAATCTGAAATTTGTTTTGCATGACCCGGCCTAATATATATGTTTGCAAGACTCGCACGATTGAGATGGGAGATATTGCCCGCTGAAAATGAGAGTTTTGCACGACATTGCAAAATTTCCCGATTTCAGACTCAAAAACTATTCAAATGACGAGGCAGAAAATTTCACATTCACAACGTGAATGTACGGCCCAGATAACCCCCAAGACATAGTTTTATTGAAATCTGAGATATAGGGTGTTATTTCGATATTGTTTTCGTCGATCTGTCCTGGAATGCCCCAACTGGAATGAATTAATTTCTCGAAATAGACGTTGCAGACCCTGCGGCATTTTTAATGTTAACCTGCGCCGTGCCGGTGCACGGCGCCACCTTCCTCGTGCCGGGGGGGGGGGGGGTGGAGGGGCGTTTCGACGCCCCCCTCTAACTCGGCTCCTATGTAACATAGACAACAACCCAAGACACCGTTTGAATGCTCGTCAAAATGTATTTTTAAACTATTGAGGCACTTTTTTTTCATCTCAGGTCAATATTGAGGTCACCGGAGGTCATCAAGGTCCAATTTTAGAACTTTTAGAACTTCGCTCCAGAAACCCCCATATATCACAAGAACTATGATAGCTAAGAACAAACAGAAAAAAAGCAATGGAAATCTCTTGAAAAATGCAATGGCCAAAGTGACCACAAATTTAAGCTCAGGTCAATAGTTGAAGCTCCAGAGCTCATCAAATGTCAAAAAGGCTATTTTTAGCAAAGTAGTTTTCACAAATATCTGTTTTTCTAATATAGATAGAGCAATAACTTTGACGCCATCGTATTTATCTCGTCAAGGCGCTTCGCATCATATGCATGATAATCAGGTTAGGTCAACTTATAAATTTGACCTCAGGTCAAGGTGGTGACCCAATTAGGTCATGTTGCACATTGAGAGACGTATCTCAACGAGACAAACACATTGGTGCCAGTTTCACTTCTATATCTTGATTTTGTCGAGAGTTATTGGAGAGAAAAAGTGTTGATGACCTCGGATGACCTCATCTGACCCTGTAGGGGTCACTGAATAAAAATTGCAACTGGAACTTCAAGAATGGCTCATGATAACATGATTTAAAAGGAATTGGGCTGATATAATTCGTATCCTCAGAATAGGAAGCATTTGATTATTTCCCCATTGACTTATAATGGGGAGGTCAAGAAATTGACCCGACCTTAGGTTACCGACATAAAAAAAAATCCGAGAAAAACGAACTGTATGTACTATTGCCCTTATTAAATCCTATAAGTACGAAATTGATGGGCCAAAAACTGTGGCTGTGGTACGACCGGAAACATTGTTGGAGGTGGGGTCACGTGACCTGGACCTGACCTGACATGACCCGAGGTAAAAAAAAATAACACTCTGTGGGTAATTGATGTCCCAACAACTGTGCCAGAAACGGCGGTGCTGCGCGCCACCGTTTTTTTGCTATCCTCGAAAACCCTTAGGGGGGCGTCAAAGCGCCCCCATCCCCGGCAAGGCGCGGGTTAAGGTTGGAAAATATCAAGCAAAATGTAGGGGACTTTCCAATTCCATTCAGTCAGAGGGTAGGCTATCGCTATCGTGAAAGGGTGGAGCTATGCTCCGTCGCCTAAGCTTAGCTGTCGCTGGCGGCTGGCGTTGCCCGGCCGATTGCGCGTTAGCGAGTGGTGGTCTGGTGGACGGAGTCAAGGGCGGGACTGCAGAGCGACCGGGCGTTAGCCTCTATTCGAGGTTGAATTATCTTTAACATTACGATTTACGAGTGAATAGAAAGTGCCCTGAATTTTCGTTTGGCATTAACCAGCGCGCGACCGGGGTCTCAGCAGAACACCATTGACGGGGGGGCAAATATTGCCCACCTCGTTATCTCCGCAACCAATGATCGCAGAGAGACACGCAACGCGGCATTGGAAAGCTCTCAATGAGACACATATAAAGCATACTCGAGACTTTTTAAATTGAGGTCACATATCAGGGCAAAGCCGGGTCAAAGGTCAAAATGGAGGCATTTGAGTTTATGGAACATACGTGCCTTTGATTGCGACCATGATCACCGAAAGTCCTCCCAAAGGTATAATACACATCCCACATGACCTACAATTATATTTTTGGCAAAGGTCAAGGTCAAGGTCAGGTCACAAAAAGTCACTATACGCTAGGGTAACCCCTTTTTACACTTTTGCCGAATATATTTTGGGTCCTGTCGGTTTTAGATGTATTTGATGATGCTGAACACGTCGAGTGCATCAAATTCAAGAATTTCGAAAATATTTTGACCGCACATGGCGATTTTTTTTTAAATTTTGGCCAAAAATCAACAAATTGGCATCTGGCAAAGATACTAGTTAAAGGTACGACAAAACTAATGCATAAAGTGATAGATTTATGATTTTTATATCGCATGCCGCAAACTGCATCCCTCTAGCGCTGCCCATTTGGACATAATAGCAATTTTAACTTGAAAATGTCAGCTAGTTCCAAATTTCCCAATAGATGGCGTTGTAAACACTCACACTCAAATATACAAAGAACGGCATGATTTGAAGGAAACAGGTGGTTATTTCGTCAAAGTGAATGAAAGCATTGTGAAAGGCATACCTAAACCATCAGTTTTCAACAAGCCCGTTGCCACCCCCCCCCCCCCCTCTCCTTAGGGTGGGGGATGAGGCGGTAAAAGGAAGGGTACCCATCAAATTCAGGCAACATGACACTTCCACTTAAATTATTTTACAGTTGTAATCAAATAATTGTAAACATCTATAGTAGGCATATTGAGGCAACAGTTTGGCTCGCTTCTTGCCTTACTGTATACCCAGTTGCAGATCCAGTGAGAGTAGCGGACATCGGGGAAATGACATCAGAACGACTGGAATCGGCTGAATTTAACGCATTTCCTAATTTTGACGCAAATATGAAAACTGTTTCGCTGCTAGGTTTGGTTTAATATAATTAATTTGAGAGAAGTAAAGAATTCAGCTGCGTTTTATCATTCTAAAAAAAAAATGGGGGGGGGGTGTCTACCCAAACCATCTTCTATATTTGACCGTTCTTCATCAGCCAATGTTAGACGCCATTTATTGTCATTCGCCGCACCATCGCCACCGGACGAATCGCTTTTTGGTCACCTGAAGATAAAATTGACGTCGCCCGCTCATACTCAGGCGGTCTCCGCCTCGTCGGGCTCCACTTTTTACGGCCGGGGCAGCCGCAAGCTGATGTCGTCAGCGTTTCTTTCAGTGGATTGGGTGTGACATGGGTTGCCTGTCCGCAGTGGGCTCTGTTCGAACCAGACCAGTTTTGTGTCACTAAGGCCTTTCACATATTGAGGTTAAATGTCCTTCACCGTACCCTACGCCGGGCCAAGGGCGGCACCACCTTCTCGAAGTTGGGGGGGGGGGGGTTGGAGGTATTTTGAAGTAGTTTCTGCCCTTGCAACATCCATATGCGTAATGTTAAAATCTGAACATGTTGCGGGCACGTCCCCCCCCCCCGACGCCCATGCACCGGGCTTCGCACATCAATACGCTGCATGTGTAACTCATTGACGTTTAGATTCATTGGAGGTGGCCTAAATGGCCAGATACCTGCCACTTCACGATAGTCTTGCTGCTGCCGGATGGACCTGATGAGACCCGCGGTTCATCCTTCTTGATGTCCATGTCCTGAGCCCTGCATGCACCGCCAGAAGTATATTATCGGGATGAGCCATACGCGGCTGATTGCGGCGGTGATTTAGTCTCCTCACAGATGTCAGAACTGTCAAGGTCAAGTATATGGCACCCAAGCTGTGAACCAGAGGCGGCATAAGGTATTTTTGGATGCGGGGGGGGGGGGCAAAGAAACCCAGGGTGCCTCCTCGGCCAAGCGCCCCCCCCCCCCACACACACACACAAAACAAAAATCGCGAACTGATTTATCGTCGGATTTAGGCCACAATATTATACAATACAATATTATACGGTGGCGGTACCGGACTTCACGTCTGGAGACAGGACAGGTACCGGGCCTCACGACTAGAGGCAGGGGAGGACCGGACCCCACATCTGGAGATAGGACAGGCACTGGGCCTCACGTCTGGAGACAGGACAGGCACCGGGCTTCATGTCTGGAGATCGGACAGGTACCTGTCCTGTCTCGAGGGGCGGACCAAGGTCATGCAGGCAAATTTGTTTGGCACGCACTCCTCCCCACCCACTTTAAATACATTTTCCATGGAGTTAATCTGCTGGTGTTCCATTTCAGTCAGTGGGGGCTGAAGGTAAGTTGGGATGGGGAGGGGGCAAAAAAAAACAGAGGACACCTCGGCCAAATCCCCCCCCCCCCCCTCACACAAAAAAATGGCGCAAAATGGTATCTCCTCGGATTTAGGTCACTATATTTTGGAGGGCCTCTAAATGGTCGCAAGAAAACGTCCGATAGCCCATGTTGAAGTTTCAAGCCTTCTGAGGGCCCCCTTTGGCTGACTGAGGGCCTTCTGTCGGCCTTAGAGGACCCCCTAGGCTGGCTGGAAGCACCTCGGGGCACTCGGTGTCAATTTGTTGGTCAAAAGGAAAAAATCGAACCAACTTCTTGAAAAGTTATCAACAAATTTTAAAAAATACAAATTTATGGGGGAAATCATGTTTGCCTTACCCCCCACCCCCAAACTTCTTGAGTGGGGGGGGCAGCTTCCCCCTGCCCCCCCCCCCCCCCTCCCATCAAGGACATCAGGAAGGATGAACCGCGGGTCTCAGCAGGTCCATCCGGCAGCAGCAAGACTATCGTGAAGTGGCAGGTATCTGGCCATTTAGGCCACCTCCAATGAATCTAAACGTCAATGAGTTACACATGCAGCGTATTGATGTGCGAAGCCCGGTGCATGGGCGTCGGGGGGGGGGGGACGTGCCCGCAACATGTTCAGATTTTAACATTACGCATATGGATGTTGCAAGGGCAGAAACGACTTCAAAATACCTCCAACCCCCCCC
>JAXIVJ010019471.1:0-19337 GCA_036785665.1 Chirona hameri | reverse complement strand
CCTATCCCTATCTCCACCATATCCCTATCCTACACCAGTATCCCTATCCCACCTATCCTATCCTACACCAGTAACCCTATCCCGCACCTATCCCTATCCCCACCTATCCCTATCCACACCTTATCCCTATCCCCACCTATCCCTATCCTACACCAGTATCCCTATCCCCACCTATCCCTAATCCCCACCTATCCCTATCCCCACCTATCCCTATCCCCACCGTATCCCTATCCCCACCTATCCCTATCCCCACCTATCCCTATCCTACACCTATCCCTATCCCCACCTATCCCTATCCCCACCTATCCTATCCCCACCTATCCCTATCCACACCAGTATCCCTATCCCACCTATCCCTATCCCCACCTATCCCTATCCTACACCAGTATCCCTATCCCCACCTATCCCTATCCCCACCTATCCCTATCCTACACCAGTATCCCTATCCCCACCCTATCCCTATCCCCACCTATCCATATCCCCACCTATCCCTATCCTACACCAGTATCCCTATCCCCACCTATCCCTATCCCCACCTATCCCTATCCTACACCAGTATCCCTATCCCCACTATCCCTATCCCCACCTATCCCTATCCCCACCTATCCCTATCCTACACCAGTATCCCTATCCCCACCTATCCCTATCCCCACCTATCCCTATCCCCACCTATCCCTATCCCACCTATCCCTATCCCCACCTATCCCTATCCTACACCAGTATGCTATGCAGGAGCGGCTCATCAGTGCTCACTGCTCATCACACTCCTGCAGCCTCCACTGATGTTTACCAGAGCTCATCTGGCCGCAGGAAATACGATCATGCGAGCGATGTGAGATTGATGACCTCGGCTGGCTTCATGTAGACAGCATGTAACTAGTGTTACTCATGTAGACAGCATGTAACTAGTGTTACTGAACACAAATGCTGACTAAGTCTGAGCCACAAAACTTTGCCGAAAGTTGAGTAATTAGGCAAAGTGTGCACGGGAGAGACCCGACATAGTGGTATGCTTGTGACGCCCTCTATACGGACTGAGTCTGGGAGGCGTCGCTATTTGTACGGGGCTGTCGCTGAGTACAACGAGCTGCCGTCTGAGCTGCGTTGTTTGAATTTCGCTAGTTTTAACCCTCGCCCTACGGGAGCTTTTTCACCTTCGCTCACCTTCGCCCTACGGGGGGGGGGGGGGGCTGACAGCCCCCCTGTTAACTTACAAACCAAACAACTTAGAGCAATGCGGTAAGAACCAGCATGTTGCCTGTCATGAGAGGAATCTAACAGTATGCGATTTTTAGGTTTCAGGTCAACGGGTTACCTTCCAGGTCAAGTGAATGACCTCGGATTTACCACGTCCAGAACAGCGATTTTGCTCTTCAGAAAACCTCAAAATTAGAAATTGATAAATGTAAATAAAAAGGCATGTTCCTATACCAGTTTTGGCTCAGAAATACAAAAAGGTAATTATTTGCTCGTATCTTGTCAAAAAAGTCATTTTTTTTTAAAAAATGACGTCATCAGTTTCTTACACTTAGACCCATCACTCAGTCAAAAATGAAGATATTGCTTTGAAATTTGGTATGAATATTTTCCATGCTCAGTTCTCTCACATATATTCCGGGTTTTCTAATATCTGTGAAAATTTTGATTTTGTGGGGATTTAACATTTATTTTTTATTTTTTTATTTTAGGGTCAAAAATCCAAAATTTTGAAAATCCGAGATTGCCATTTTAAATATAATGCCATTTTGTATCTTTGGTGAATTGCGCTTGCAATTTGCTTTAAAATTCTGTTTTCTACGATTTTCCCAATATTTCTCTTTTTTTTACCTACATGACGTTATCAAAACATGATTTTCTCCCAAACTACTCAACCAATTTCAATTAATTTTTACAACCTACGTATAATTGTTGTAAACTCAGCTACCAAAAATTTCAGTAAGATGCACTGCATATGTAAAAAGTTATTCAAGACAAACTGGGCTGTCAGCCCCCCCCGTAGGGCGAGGGTTTAAACGCGAGTTCAAAGAGGATGGAGCGTGAGCGTGAGACCTAGTTTTATGACTCACTGCACTCGTTTATGAGAAATTGTGTTGCGATTTTGTGTACTGTGATGTGTGGTGCTCTGTGATGTGTACCTACATGAAGTATGAGTGTTGCGTCACCCAAGCCCAATTATTTTAACGTGTTTTGACTCGAGTCATATAATAGCCATTGCATGCAGCGGATATACCTCACGAAGTGAAATAAATAAATAGAGTAACATCTCCGTGTGCAGGCGCGGGTACGCCGAGCCTGGTCCTGTCTCTGGGCGGCGGCGGCGGCGGTGGCGGATGCATTCTCAGAACCGTCCCGTCGGACATGTGTGTCCGCCTGTCTGTCGGACGCGTGTCCGCGGCTGTCCGCGGCTGTCCGCAGCGTAGCGTCGGTGCCCACAGCCAGCCCAGACAGCCTAGGCAGCTCAGACAGCCCCGGTCCGGTCAACGCCCCGAGGCCATGAACCGACGACGGCTGTGGCGGCGCCCAGCCAGCGGTGCCCGGCGGCGGTCGGTCGGCAACCCGGTCCTCCCCTCCCTCCCCCTCCCTCCCTCAGACTACAGAGAAGTCGGACGGAGCAGGCACAGCGATGGGTCATTGGCGACGGTCTTTGTGCAGACATGACACGTGCCCACATACCAGGGGTGGAACTTTAAATCTCTTTGGTAGGGCCCGAGCCCCCCTCCCCCATGCTGTGCTGAGCCCCCCCCCCCCCCATGCTGAGCTGAGCCCCCCCCCCCCCCCCCCCCCCCCCCCCCCCCCCCCCCCAATGGTGTTTCGGGCCCCCCAATGTTTTCCAAAATGTGTCCCCTCTAACATTTCAAGGACTACCCGTACAGATTGTTGTGTTTTGAATTTTCAGTATTTCATCATATCAAGATGTGATTCCATCTTAGGAGTATTCCATCTTAGAAGTATACGAGCATTGTGATTCCATCTGCGACTGCTTTTCGATTATGATATAATGGGTAAGTTGATGGCATGGATTCTATTCTGCTAACAAGTCTGTAGATACAAGGTGCAAGCGTTCAGATTAGCGAATAGCGGAGGGGAGCATGACGAATTAGCGATCGGAGTGCTCTATTTAAATGGCGTTCAATAGAATTTGTTGTAAATTTATGTTTTGCCTGAAATAAGGCTGATTGTTTATGCAGCCTTTTTGGCTCCCTGGTATTGCAATATCCTAAATATCTAATATCCGTGCTAAAATAATAGTTTGATGCGGAGGAACGTCGAGGGGATCGTACCATCAAAGGGCATCGGGTCATCGCGGCCAGGGGGCCTAGGGGTCCATGTCTCTTCCAGGAGGTTAACCGAGGTTGGCCTGAGTGGGTGCTTGGTTGACCTGACGAGCCCTCGGTCAGCCTGAGCGAGCCTCGTTGGGCCTGGAGGGGAGCTCGGTCGACCTGAAGTTGCACTCCGTCGACTTGAAGGAGTCATTCGTCCATCCGTGGGGGTTCCAGTCGGCCTAAGGAGCCATTGTTTGGCCTGAGGGTTCCCCTGCCGGCCTGAGGGGGTGGGACCTCAGTCGGCCTGATCGGCCTGAGGGCCCTCGGTCGACTCGGGGGGGGGGGGGGGGCCTTGGTCGACTTGATCGAACCTCGGCCGGCTTGAGGGGGCCTTGGTCGGCCTGCGTGCGAGGTGTCCAGTCGGACTGACGAGCTCTTCTTCGGCCTAAGGGGACCTCTGTCAGCCTGGAGGGGTCCTCGGTCGGCCTGGATGGAAGCTCGGTTTGCCTCAGGGGCCCTCGGCCGACTTTAGGGGCCCTCGATCGGCTTGAGGGAACCTCGGCCGGGTTGAGGGGACCCTTGGTTGGCCTGAGGAGCTTTTGGTTCGGCCTGAGGGGCTCGTTGTCGACCTGAGGGACCCTTTGTCGGCTTGAGGGGACCTCAGTCGGTCTGAGTGGCCCTCGGTATGCCTGAGGGGACCTCGATCCGCGTGAGGGGGCCTTCAGTTGGCCCGAGGAACCCTCGGTCGGCCTGAGTGGCTTTCGTTCGGTCTGAGGGGTCCTTGGTCGGCCTGAGGGGCCCTCAGGCGGCCTGAATGGGTCACCGGCCTGCCTGAGGGGTCCTCTGACGGTCTTAGGGGGCTCTCGGTCGGTTGGAAGGGCCCTCGGTCGGCTTAGTTGACTTGAGAAGGCCTTTTTCGGCCCAAGGTGCCTTCGGTCAGTTTGAGGAGGTGCTTTTACGGTCTGAGGGGCCTTCGGTCAGCTTGAGGAAGCCTTCGGTTGGCCTGAGGGGCCCTTAGTCAGCCTGAGTGGCCCTCGGTCGGCCTATATAGATCCCTAGTGTGTTTGTGGGGCTATTCCGTCGGCCTTAGGGGGCTCTCGGTCGACTTGAGAGGCCCTTGGTCGGCTTTAGGGGGCCCTTGGTTGGCCTGAAGGAGAACTCAGTCGGCCTGAGGGGACCATCGGTCGGCCTATATGGGCCCCTAGTGTGTCTGTGGGGCTCTTCGGTCGGCCTTAGGGGGCTCTTGGTCGACTTGAGAGGCCCTTGGTCGGCTTGAGAGGGCCATTGGTCGGCTCGAGTGGCTCTTGCCAGGGCTGAGCGGGCCCCAGGCTGGTCTTAGAGGGCATTGTCTAGGCCGGAAAGAACCTGGCGGTCTGAGAGGGTCCTCAGTTGGTTTGAGACAGTATTTTCCAGACCTTACAGCCTTAGGCTTCTTGTCGTTCTGAAATGACCTTTGTCATGCCTGAGAGGGCCCTGTGCCTGTCTGAGAGGTCTGCTTACCAGTTTGAAAGGACCCTTAATCGTCCAAGGGGGGGGGGGCGCTTTTCCGGCCTAAGAGAGCCGGAAGTCCCTAGGAGAGGACTCTCCGCTTCTTTGAGAGGATCATCGGTCGACCAGAGATGACCACCGTCTGATCTGAGAGGACCTTATGATTGTCTAATGTCTAAAAGGGCCACTGTCAGACCTAAAAGGGTCCTGTGCAAGTCTGGGAAAGCTCTCTGTCATTCTGGAGAGCCCTTAACCCTATTAGTGGCAGGCTCCTGGCTACCCCTATTAGTGGCGGGGGGGCGGATTCTGCCCCCGGAGATCTCGAGATCTACCCGTCCGATTTTCACAAATCAAACGGCGTTTGATTCCCCTCAACACGATCTACATTTCTACAAAAATAAAACAAAAATCCGACATTTTTTATAGGGGGGGGGGGACAAAAACTACAAATATTAGAGGTATTTGTGGTCTCCAACACAGCTGTCATGTTTATCAACCGATTTCAACGCAACCAATGGGGTTCGATAGAGATTGAATTGGGGATTGCTATATGATGGTGACTTTGGAAATGCAAAAATCATAGGCGTTTTCAGGTCACTAAATTTGGTGGTAAAATAAATGCCTGATAAAACCGTCTCTTTTCTTCTTTTTTCCATAAATGAAATGGTGCGCTATTGTGACATCGGACACAACAGTTATGAAACATATTTGAATCCACAGGCGGTGCCAGGTTAGCGAAAAAGGGAGGCAAAATATTTATTTAAAAAACAAATCCTGTAAACCTCCCCTTTTCAAGTCCCTGAAACCGCCTCTGCCGTGCAATATGTATGATAGTTCACTAAAATCAACTAATTTGCACTTGTTTCAATTAACGTAAACCTATGTAACTCCTTTGTACTTCAGGCAGTAAGGAAGAAGCCGTGAAGTTCGCATCTCCGTATTATCGCCAAATGCCACAGAAAAAAAAAATCCTCCAAAAACTGGGCCCTGTAACCGCCTCTGTTGAGGTTAGGAACTCAAAATTTTGACTCCATAAGTGAAATTCAATTCTAGGAAAAGTCCCAAAATTGCATGGGTCTGCTCCTTGCCGTTCGGGAGATATCTGCGAAAAACCCGAGGGGTGGGCAGAATCTGCCCCCTGCCATTAATAGGGTTAAAGGAAATAGTTCACCTACAACATTAGTTTTAAACTGAGATAGCAGTTTTGTAGCCCGTGTTGGGAAACCCATATCTGCAAGTTTTCTTGACTGAAAAGACTCTCCAGTCGAATATATTTGATTTTTTGGCGAAGGAATGCGGTGCTGGCGAAAGAATGTGGTGCTGGATCTAGCCCGGGCAGAGGCTATATACCATCAGCCAATCAGCTTGCAGCTGGTGCTAGCAAGCGAACCGCCGGCCGCCGGTTGGCACATCTCTAATGCGAGTCTATCCTTACGCGACTACTTTCGAATCTGATTGACTGAACCATTTCTTAAATTCGCGCGACGTCAGGACTCTGACTCAGAGAGTATGCATATAGTTTCGATGAACAATAATAATTTACGGCCTTCTGTACTGAATCGGAGCGATATAAGGCCATTTTTGACAATATAAAAAGAAAGTGTATTCAAAAATATAATCAAATCGTGTTTGGGAATAATTTCCAAGGTTTATTTCCTTTAAACGGGCTGAGAGAGCCATTGGTCGGTCGGAAGCAGTCTTGCAGACTCGGAGTTGGAATATGAGTCTATTGGAGTCGGTAATTTTTGCCGACTCCGGCTGACATGTGCACATTATGTATGAGGAACGTGTTTTTCAGGACTACTTTCGAATCTGATTGACTGAACCATTTCTTAAATTCGCGCGACGTCAGGACTCTGACTCAGAGAGTATGCATATAGTTTCGATGAACAATAATAATTTACGGCCTTCTGTACTGAATCGGAGCGATATAAGGCCATTTTTGACAATATAAAAAGAAAGTGTATTCAAAAATATAATCAAATCGTGTTTGGGAATAATTTCCAAGGTTTATTTCCTTTAAACGGGCTGAGAGAGCCATTGGTCGGTCGGAAGCAGTCTTGCAGACTCGGAGTTGGAACATGAGTCTATTGGAGTCGGTAATTTTTGCCGACTCCGGCTGACATGTGCACATTATGTATGAGGAACGTGTTTTTCAGATGCATTTTTAATTAGCCACCGATAGCGATCATTTAACATTTAACGGCTTCGAAATTGTGTTGCTGTCCTTAAGCAAATAACGATAAGACCAGTCAGTGTTTACCTATCAGTTTCAGTCAACTAGTCATTTGTCAATTTAATGGGCTGAAAGAAGAAAATTGGAAACAAATGTTTTGGGTATTTTTTCCTGAATGAAACGGGCAAAATGGTTCCATAATTGTAATAATGGTAATAGTTTTATAATAAATATATTATATAATAATTATACACTATATATATACATAATACATATATATAGTATTGGACATTTAGTTTCAACTTGAGCATTCAACCGTTGCCCCCCCAACCGATTTAAAGTTTCACCACTGGATGTAGCCCCATGCAAGTAATTCGTAATAAAGCCACATGCTGCAGCTGATGGTGGACGGCGAAAGAAATATTACCAGAGTTGTCTGTGCAAAACCATAGTGCCACCTGCCCACATCCCCCGTCAGGAACAAGGCTGCTGTTATCGGTACAAGACTTGGGCTCATCCTAAGTCGGCGAAACCTTGTCTCCAAACGGTGGTCAGTCGCCAGTCCGCGCAAACCAGCGAGCCGGCAAAGAAGAGCAAAGAAGAGCAAAGAAGAGCAAAGAAGAGCAAAGAAGAGCAAAGAAGAGCAAAGAAGAACAAAGAAGAGCAAAGAAGAGCGACCTGTTACCAGAGTTTAGTTACCAGAGCGTTACCAGCCGCCGGGTCTCTGGGTCCCTGTTACCAGCCGTCGGGGTCGGTGTTACCAGCCGTCGGCGTCGCCGAGACATCGGATCGATGTCGGTGCCGTTGACACCAAGGTTAACGGCCGCAGACGACGGCCACCAGGGCGGCGCCACCTGTACCGGCGCGGTCCTGCTGCCCGCTCCCAGACGAGGACCAGCACTTTTTACTGCGACCATTCGCCCCGCCTCAACACCTATCTGAACTTAACTACCTACGACTGCCCAACAGTTCATAAAGGCAGCTAACTACCCTAGGAGTACACAACAAGGGAAACCAACTAGAGCCCCAAAGACGTTAATATGTTGGCAATAGGGTAATATATCATTCATGGAGGGAAATCAAAATTCAAAATTCATCCAACACATGAGAAAAAAATACATAACCCATCTACTATGTACTCTTTTGTAATGCATTCTTTGACATCAATGAAAAAGTTACATGTTTTTTCTTCTTATTCTTCATAGGTATTAAAACAAACTTTTGGTGATCGCTAAAACCTCACGACAGTCCAAACTTTGTTTCTAATACGCATGCACACCAGCGTGGGAAATCGATACCCCCAATTTTCGCGTCCTCGCATCTTTGTCGCATATAAATGTTTGGATGATACATAACAACTAACATTTTCCATAATGTAAAGCTGCCGATGAAAATGGGGAGCAATGCTGACTGCCCAGGATCACACATAAGCACTGGGTTCTGCACCAGCAATGCAGCCTGCAGCCGTTCTGCAGCCGTGCCAACCGTCCCTCCGACATGTGGACTAACCTTTCCAGATTTTAACAAATATGGTTAAAATATGTAAAAATGATATATAAGATCATTTTTGTATATATAATGATATATACAAAAATGATATATAAGGCCTATAGGCCTTATAAGGTATATGAGCGTCGCACGGGAAAATCGTCTTAACAGTGCTGATGTCGACCCCAACTACAGATGGAGAAGGACTAGGAGATGGAGTCTCTGTATGCACCAAATAGACATATTTTTTCTCTCTCTCGAGATTTCTCGGGTTTGTCCCGCTCTTTTGTCGGCCTTTGTGCCGAGAACTATGAACACAGGAGAACAAAGAGCAGACTGACCAGAAAGGGCGGTACCTACCTCGCCGCCACCCAGACGAGGTTAACGGACCCACCCCCCGCCCCGGTTACTCACAGTTCAGCAATGCCTTTCCCGTGTTGACACGACCCAACACCGCAGGCGGTACAATGCTTGTCACAGCCGTGCACGGAGACCACGTGACCCCTGCCACTGCAGTCGAGCTAACACACGTGACCTCCGGGCCTGTGTCTGGGTCGAACCACGTGACTCCTGCTACTGCAGCGGTACAGAGACACGTGACCCTCGGTCCTGTGGCCGGGCTGTGTCCACGTGACCCCTCGTTTCGCAATGAGGTCAAACCACGTGACAAACACACCCAGTCCTCTGCAGCACATGGTTGACTAGCATCCAGTTCCAGCCCAGCCCGAAATCAGCTGCTCATCACCGAAGCTGCTGGACGGCTCTACAGCATAAGTTCCATGTCTTAAGAGTTTCCTATTCAGTTGCTCCAGCCTTTGCCCCGCAAGCTTTTTGTTTGCTCTACCAAATTTTGCCAAATTTAAAGGCATTTTAACATAAAACTGGACACTTGCCAGCTACAAACCAACCAATGTGACATTTTGCCCCACCAGCTTTTTTGACAGCCCTCCAGAGGCGCACTAGAGCGTGCTGTCATCACGGTGTACTGTGTCGGCTGTGACGGCTGTGGAGGCTGTGGCGGTTGTGGCGGCTGTGGCGGCTGTGGCGGCAGTGGCGGCTGTGGCGGCAGTGGCGGCTGTGGAGGCTGTGGCGGCTGTGGCGGCAGTGTGGCGGCTGTGGAGGCTGTGGCGGCTGTGTCGGCTGTGGCGGCTGTGTCGGCTGTGGCGGCTGTGGCGGCTGTGTCGGCTGTGGCGGCTGTGTCGGATGTGGCGGCTGTGTCGGCTGTGGCGGCTGTGGCGGCTGTGGCGGCTGTGGCTGTGGCGGCTGTGGCGGCAGTGGCGGCTGGGGCGGCTGTGGCGGCTGTGGCGGCAGTGTGGCGGCTGTGGCGGATGTGTCGGCTGTGGCGGCTGTGGCGGCTGTGTCGGCTGGGGCGACTGGGGCCGGCGGGTGAAGACACAGGACTCGGCCCGTCTCACGGTCTGGAGATGGGCGTGGTCGCCGGTGCCGCCGGTGCCGCTTCACTGGCCGCGCACCGGACACGGCCGCTCCACACCGGAAGTCGAGCCGCTCCACACCGGAAGTCGGGCTCGGCTATCGGCTGTCGCTGATCAATTAGAGCGGCTGTGGCGGCCGGCGGTCAGAAGGCTCCGTCGGCTCCCACGGAGCCGGGTCGATCGAGACGGGCATTGGCGAGACCAGGGAAAGGCAGTCAGGTAGACGGACACGACAATTAGGCAGGCAGAGAGGTACGCTCCACTACAACATGCAACCCGTCCTTCAACCATGACCCGAGGAGGTCAAACGCGTAAACCAAGCAGAGGTACGCTCTACTACACCATGTCAACCCGTCCTTCAACCATGACCCGAGGAAGTCAAACGCGTAAACTGAGAGCATACAGGTAGCCTGAGCAGACAGGTAACCCTTCTTAGCTGCGCCTGCAGAAAAGCCAACCAGCCACCAGCCAGCCAATCCTCTTCCGACAGTCCAGGCCAAATGCATCCACCGCCTGCACCTCCATAACACCAGACTTGGATAAGTTACGATTTGTATCGACTTCAAAACAGGTTCCGTTCAAACCCTTCTGCACAAAAGACATCCCGACACCCGGGTGTCATCCCTCAAGTCCCATCTCCTTAGACAGACACCTCTTGACACGCTCCTGTCGTCACCGAGGAGAGTGTGTCGACTAGCTCTAGTATCCGCCTGGGTACAGCCAGGGGCGGCGACACCAATTTTTGATGGGGTGGGGTGGGGTGGGTGGGGGTCCATTTTTGTTTAAATCGTAGAAAATAGAGTTTTGTATGCAAAAATAAAATAC
Organism: Chirona hameri; assembly: GCA_036785665.1. Lineage (NCBI taxonomy): Eukaryota > Metazoa > Arthropoda > Thecostraca > Balanomorpha > Balanidae > Chirona > Chirona hameri. Next base: position 8,664 of record JAXIVJ010019471.1, on the reverse strand, counting down.
AAAACGACAAAAGAACGGAAATGATAGTCTACTAACAATGGCTATCTCGGATTGGCAAATTTTAGGCTTTTTGACTCCAACAAATAAACAAACTGATTTTTTTCGGGAAAATTTCCACAAAATAAAAACATTTGAAAATATTAAACAAAAACGGAATATAAATGTGAGAACTAAGTATGGACGATACCCAAACCAAATTTCAAATAAATATATTCATTTTTGACTGACTAATACCTCCCAAGTATAAGTAACTAATGACGTCATTTTGTGAAGTTACGTTTTTTGTTGTCTTTTATTGACCAGATACAGACAAATACATGCCACCACTGTATTTCTGAGAAGACAAAACTGGTCTAGAAACATGCCTTTTGTATTGATATTAATCCATTTCAAATTACACCTCGACCTTTGCTTACAATTTCACCTTTGCTTATGCGGGAGATGCATTATACCTTTGAGAGCACTTTGCGCTATAATAGGGACTAGGATGAGACACACTGTACACACCGTACACATGTTTTCTTGAACACGGCTACTGAATGCCCAGTGATGTTGATGCCTGGCATTTTACCTGGCATGATTGAAGATTTATGTTTTAGGGCCTCGAAACATTCAGTATTAGTGCTTCATTAACCCGCGCCCCGCTGGGGTATTCAGCCGAACACGCCCCACTGGAGGGGGGGGGGGCAAATTATGCCCCTCGTTATCTTCCGAACCAATAACCGCAGCGAGACGCACTGGGAGGCAATCGAAAACTCTTAAAGGGAATGTTTAACCTTTCTGAAAGTTGTCAAATATACGCTGGTTGTAGTCGAAAATATGAAGAAAAACTGCTGCACACTCCCCTCGGCTGCTGAAAACGATGGTGATATTTTCTCTCTCGAAAAGTCAATTAACCCGCGACTTTTACGTTTATATTTACTTTTACCGGCGCTTTTATGTATTTGTCCATTTTTAGGGTTTTGCCCGTATCAGCGCTTTATTTACACGTTTGTTCCTACTTTCACTGGCGATTTTAATCGCCTTTTATGTATTTATTTTATGCTGCTGTGTTTACTATGCAGTATAGTTGTGTTCTCTTATTGTACCATGTGCACTCATGTAGTTTGTGAATGTTTTAATTTTATGTTGCATGAGGCAGCATGACTGCAACCGTAAGTGGGCCCTGTGCCTGTGGTTGTTGACTCAATAAATAAATAAATAAATAAATAAATAAATAAATAAATAAATAAATAAATAAATAAATAAATAAATAAATAAATAAATAAATAAATAAATAAATAAATAAATAAATAAATAAATAAATAAATAAACTTACTGGGGGGTATGTTTTGCCCTCTTCCAGTTATTTTGCAATAACTCCTAAACCAACACCAGTATTGTCACCAATCTTTCAGTACCTTCTCGCACATCAATTCTACACATTTGTGATAGGTCAACCGGGAATGACGTCAGAGTGACGTCATGTTTTTTTCGGTTTTTGTTGAAAAATAATGGTTTGCGGAAAACGCTGTTAAAGGTACAATATTAGAGATAAATGAATTTGTCTTAAATCAAATTACTGACAACAGACAGGGCTATTAAACTGCTATCTATAATTTTGGAGTTTTTTTATTCCAAATTTTGAGGAAAAATATTTTTTTTTTAAACAATATTTTCAAAAAAATCAGAGTTATCCAAAAACCGGATATATGTGATCGAGACATGTTCGGTGAATATGTGTACCAAATTTGAAGTCGATATCTTCAAAAATGACTGGCTTATGATCTTTAAATGACAAAAATCGACCACCTCTCACCGCATTACTATGCATAAAAATGCATTTCCGTTTTTGCCTTTTACTTCTATTTATATGGAAAAACAATGTTCTAAGGTCATTTTTTCGCGTTCTATACGAAAAACAAACCAATAAACATGTGTTACAACGCCTAACGACCGTAATCTGCAGTTTGACCTCGTGACCTCGGATGATCTTGACCTGACCCAAGGCCATAAACAGCTTAGAATGTTTTGAAGTGTCAGACACACGAATCATACCGATTTATCGACTGCTTATGCGTTTAATATCGCAATTTTGCGTGACAATTCCATCCATCGAGACCTTTTGACACGGTCAAACATTTTGTACTTGACCTGACCTGTGACGTCATCGGTGACCCCGAGGTCAACAATATTAGGTTTACCTCGATACATTTATTTCACAGGGCTATCGAATGCCGTTTGAATTTTTACAATCGGTCCAGTAGTTCCGGAAATCTGAGGGGGACAAAAAATAGCCCCCCGCCCCCAGTAAGTCGCGTTATGGAATATACCCCAGTAACTCGCGGGTTAACTTTATACAAATTAAGTTTTTAAATTTGGGATGATGTCATTATTGAGCTATAGACCGCCGCTAATTGGCTGACAAAATGGGATTAGCTGAAAAAGTCGCTGTCAGCCAATCAGCGGCGGCACTAGCCTGACCCCATTTTGCAAACTATAAATTGAATTGCTTAAAAACGGCCAAGTTTTGGGGAAAATGACCTTAGTATTTTCGACATTTCAATAACGGCCAAATATAATGGCTATCTCAGTTCAAAACCAATACAAAGGTGAAACATTCCCTTTAATGATACGCATCTAAAGCATACGTGAAATTGTTAAAATAAGGTCACATGTCAGGTCACGGTCAGGTCAAATATAGAAATTAAGGTATTTGAGTTTTTGGGCCATACTTTCCATCCAAAGCCTTAGGTGCGGCTAATATCGGTCAAATACACACCATCTGTACACACCATCCGCATGTTATATTGAAAACGCAAGTAATTTTCAGCATGACAGAGTAGTTCATGGTATCAGGATCGTCATATTTGTAGGTATGCAATGCCACCAAATTTGATTGAGCTTCAACATGGAAAACATTGGCGACACATGAAGGAAATTATATATACGGAGTACATTTTTTTCCAGCGAAAGGTTGCTGGGATAGGGGGTACCGTACCCCGCTATCTGAAGATAGGGGGACGACGTCCCCCCCCCCCGGTTGGCGCCGCCCCTGGGTACAGCCGTCTCCACACGTCTCGCCACCGCCCGAGCTCAACCCACGTGGAGCGGCGCCCCTCTCCCGGCCGAGCGAGCGGCTGTTGCCGGTATTTTGGGAGGCGAGGTGGGGGTGGGGGTGGCGGCAGAGCGGCGGCGGCGCCCGACAGCAGACGGCAGCTGGACAGGCCGGTACGTGTCGCCGCCGACACTGACACCGACACCGACACTGACACCGACCGCGACACTGACACCGACACCGACACTGACACTGACACTGACACCGACACCGACACCGACCGCGACACTGACACCGACACTGCCACTGCCACTGCCACTGACACCGACACCGACACCGACACCGACAGCGACAGCGACAGCGACAGCGACAGCGACAGCGACAGCGATACGGACACGGACACGGACACGGACACGGACACGGACACCGACAGCGACAGCGACACCGACAGCGACACTGACACTGATACCGACACGGACACGGACACCGACGACACTGACACTGACACGGACACGGACACGGACACGGACACGGACACCGACAGCGACACCGACACCGACACTGATACCGACACTGATACCGACACGGACACGGACACGGACACGGACACGGACACGGACACGGACACGGACACGGACACGGACACCGACACTGATACCGACACGGACACGGACGACACTGACACGGACACGGACACGGACACGGACACGGACACCGACACTGATACCGACACGGACACGGACGACACTGACACCGACACGGACACGGACACGGACACGACACGGACACAGACACGAACACGGACACCGACAGCGACACCGACACCGACACTGATACCGACACTGATACCGACACTGACACGGACACGGACACGGACACGGACACGGACACGGACACGGACACGGACACCGACACTGATACCGACACGGACACGGACGACACTGACACGGACACGGACACGGACACGACACTGACACTGACACGGACACGGACACGGACACGGACACGGACACGGACACGGACACGGACACGACACGGACACAGACACGAACACGGACACCGACAGCGACACGGAGCCCGGGCCGCTCAGGACATGCAGCACTAGGCAGGAGTCACGCGACTCCAGGCCGACAGCCGCTCAGTCATTGACTCCTGAGGAGTACTGACCACTCGGGACGCTGGCTGTTGCCTAACTGCATGCTTCGGCAGGCCGCAAGCTGCACGGACGGATACGCGATACGATACGGAGAAGCGCCCATGATATTGCAGATGGACATGAGGGCATTTTTACGGCATTAGCGGGAACAAAGGAGTTTCAGGTTATATAGCAATCGGCGGCATAACATACCGACAGCAGTCACGTGTTCAGTCTTCAGACAACTGTTGAGGAGGAAAAGATACGGAATGATGACATCGTCACTACTCGGCTGTATCAGTCCCATCAGCCCCGATCCAGCATCACCTCATGTGATTATGCAGCTGCGTATCAGCATCACAACAGACAAATCGCAGAGGGCCTCTGGCATCAGCAACGAACCAACGGAGCTACACCGCCGGTACGCGCGTTTCTGTGTCCGGTCCAGACTTCAGACATACCCAGTCTGAAGGCACGTGGCGGATGGCGGGTGCCCGCCGACATATGCTTTGCGGGCCGCGCCGCAGCGGCGTTGTTTGTGTTTGCGCCACGCCGCGCCAGACGGCCGGCCGGACGGACGCAAATCAGCGCACGACCGTGGGGCGTCCGCCGCCGGCCTGGATCTGGTAAACACCGTCCGGTCGGCACGGCCGTGCCCCGGACCCCATCCATCCATCGCTGTCAATACCGCCCGCCGCCCGCCGCCGCCAGCCGGCTGGCCGCAGTCAGCTGATCGTAGTTCGTGTCGCCGCCGGCAGTCGGCAGCACCTGCCGGCCAGACGAGGCCAGCTCTGACTTCGGGCGGCCGGCGGGGTGGCGGCGGGGAGAGGGGCAGGGAGAGAGGGGGAGAGGGGCAGAGTCGATGGCGGGCGGGCGCGGTCGAGCGCGAGGCACGTGCCAGCCTCGTGCGGAGCCGGCTGTGTCGTCGATCGATGCGGCTCGGCAGAGTCGGTCCGTGTGCGACAGGATGACCCGGACTCAGGTGGGGAGCGGCGAGGCCCGGACTCGGACCCGGACCCGGACCCGGACTGAGACAGAGATCGCTCCGACGATAGGCGAACAGAGGGGAGGCAGCCTCACCTATCGATCATCGCTGAGGGGGTCGGACGAGGACGCGACAAACACCGACACAGAAGGAGAGTGCCCTGGCCACCGACGCACCGACACACCGAGACACCTGGCCACCGACACCAGCCACTGGCCGAAGGCTCTCTGCTTGGGATTGGTGTGTTCAGTACGTAAGGCTGAAAGCGCTGGGCTGCGTTGGGTTGAAAACTGCATGCCATTTGCGAATGTGCGAAAGAACATGGCGGGAGTTCCACAGATCCCGTGTTTTCTCGATTTATCGGATAGCATAAATACAGTGCAGTGCGGCAGTCCGGCGTCGCTAGTCGGCAATTCACTGTGCTCCCCGAACCTACCACAACACAAAGCCAAATCGATATACCGGGCCTATACAGCCACGCTCACGTCTCACCAATTGCCACTGCGCCAATATGGAACGTCAAAAGCAGGACATTCGGGTTGGGCGAAACCCATTAGCGGGTGCGTTTCGGGCTTCGACTTAGCACATCAAAAGAACTGAGCAGAGCTTCACAGAGTTGGCACTGAGTGTACCCTCTGACCCAGCGTTCGTCTACAAGGCGGGGTCACGCTTGGCTGGGGTTCGGGTCAGTCTAGTGGCATCCGGGTCTCGGTCAGGGTCTGAGGTTCGGATCTCTGGGTATGGGCCTGCGCCGGAGTCCGGATCTGGGTCTGGGTCTGGGTCTGGGTCTGGGTCTGGGTCTGGGTCTGGGTCTGGGTCTGGGTCTGGGTCCGAGTCTGGGTCAGGGTCCGAGTCTGGGACCGGATCCATGGCTAAGGCTGAGGTCCGGGTCTGGGTCTGGGGTCTAGGTGCGGGCCTAGGTTTGAGGTCAGGATCGGGGCCCAGACTTGAGGGCCGGGTCTCTGCTGTGTCCGGGGCGGGCGAGAAGTGCAGTTTCACCGGCCCGGCGAGGCCTGCAGACCGGGTGGACCGGACGCGTCGCTACAGCACAGCCCATTCCCTGAGACTGGGGCGCAGTAGACAGGATGTGTCGGCCTGCCTGCAGCAGCTGGCAGCAGCGGCGGACGTTCCTGAGGCTGCAGACCACGCCGGTCCCACAGTCACAGTCACCCCGGCGGGGCGCTGCTCGACACGTGACTGGTGGATAATCAATGATTTTATGATTCAAGGAATTTTGATTGAACGATTCCAATCGATTCAATCAGTGTCGAATCAATAACCAGCCTGGAAGAGACACAACAATAACACGAAATTTACAGACGCCATTTTTGTCTTCCCCCGGGCTGCAGCCAATATCGGACACAGCGGGTGTTCTATTGGGCGTTATCTGTGTCGCCGGCTGTTCTAGGTATGACCGATCGCCTACAACACCACCGATGGCGCATAGCTTCGTAGTAGAGTTGCAAATTTCAGGACCACGGAGCCGGCGCTGGGCCCAAATTCAGGCCCGGCGTGCCTGAAGCTGTGTCTGAACTCAGGCTTGCCGGTCTCATGCCGGGCTCAGCACAAGTTATCAATTTAAAAAAAAAACTAAATAAATATAAATCAATATTGGCAGAAGTCAGAACATACATGCTTAAAGATCATGATAAATTGAGAAGAAAACAAATATACAACAGTAAAACACCATTATAACAAATAACAATGTTACAGCTTACAAATCAAGAGTGATAACTGGTACGACCTAGTAAGGAGTGGACACACCAGTGAAACTTAATAAATCAAACTACATGGTCAATTCATGATCAATTCATCAGCTCAGTAACTAATGCAGTGTGAGATGCGAGTGCAGTCAAACAGAAACAACTACCCAAAATCATATTCCACTGTCATCACTAGTAACTAGGTGGGGTGGGGAAGAGCATACAATTTTATATTTAGTCATCCCATTGCCCCAGGTCAACCCATTTTTTTTTGTATAACAAATAACCTATGGAACAAAACCACCTATGGAACCTATGGAACAATGGTACCTATGGAACAAAACCACCTACCTACATGATAATAATTATTGTTAATATTATTGTAAATACATATTACTGAGAATACTTATTGATACACATTTACCATTTAGTTCCACATGAGAAAGGACATATTCAAGTCATATCATTGGTTGTTTTGGTAATGAACAAATATTGTATTTTATGCAATTCCAATTCAAATTAGTAAGGTGGAAAGACTGCCCCCCCCCCAAAAAAAAACATTTTGCAAATAAATCTTAAGTGGCCTAAGACCTTATCCCAGAATGCAAAACTGTCTAGTTCCACTTCAACTTCTTATCACAATAGCTCCATAATTTATATATGGCCTTGCATAATTCCACGTGACACCCAACAACACTTTCCAAACCCCAATTTCAACCATACGTTCCAAACAAATGTGTTTTGATGCGTCACATTTGTGACGAATTCGCCAGGCCTGGGTCGTAAAATAATCACGTGTCTCAATTCAGCAGCAGATCGATATTCGCAAATGTGTCACTTTGACAGATAGTCACAACTTCACACCTCAGAATCGCGACGCCTCAGAATTGCGTGAAGACAATTGTTCATGTTCGTATTTGAAAATAAGCTGTAATATCAAATCCTAACCCTTGGGGCCAGCTCAAGTTTAAATATTACAAAAGAAAGAAAAGTTCATCAGCCGACATCCTCAATATGTTAGGACATTTTCATTTTGGTGATTTTAAGTCTTTTATGGTGATAAAGTTAGTCATTTCGGTGACGGGATTAATTGTGTGCGCCGTTTTGAGCTCAACGATTCGCAATTGTCAAATACTTCAGCCGCCATTAGGCGCAGCAGTGAAGTTGTACAAGGGCAGTTGTACGGCCTTGGCCTTGGCAGTGAAGTAGCTTTGTTTCTCTGTGCCCAAGGTCTGTATAAATATGTGCCAAGGCCATATAAGAATGGCTCCGTGCGTGTGGCTGGGCCGCTGGCTTGGATGTTAGTTATAGATATCTTGGCTTGGATAGTGAGGAAACCGAGGATACTCTTGCTCTGTAATTTAAGACAGGTTGATTATTTTATTTTTGTCATTCAAGATATGATTGTCACTCCCAATGTTTTTAGTACGTTTGCCATACTAAAGTTACGTACCTCAACCTTGATTGTAGAAGCTATTACAATTACAACCCAAACATTGCATTGTGTGATGTTGAGTGATGAGTGCATACTTATTACATACTTTTTATACTTATTTTAAGCTGCTCGTTTGGACTTGCGTGATCCTATCATGCTTGTTATTTTTGCAAACCACCAAAGATGACAGAAGTCCACTCACCTTGACCCGTTCCACTCTCCTGTTAGTCTGTTTTTCATTATTTATCTCAAGTTCCGACTTTTGTGGGATTTCTTTACTCAATGGTCCATATTTATCCATTATCCATTGGTCAATTGGTGTTTCAATGTGGTGTGTGTTAAAATGGTGGAAAATGCACATTGCAAACT
>JAXIVJ010019470.1:10000-19352 GCA_036785665.1 Chirona hameri | reverse complement strand
TATCCATATTTGATCTTAACTTAAGATTCCTAAGTACCCTTTAGATCCATCTCGTTAAAATATTTCGATTGCCACATGTTTCGTCTCGATCCGACAATTGATTCGGGAGATGGACAGGTGTGCAAAATCTGCCCCCTCCCAGCGGGTCGCGTTTGGCTGCCGACCCCAGCGGACGGACGCTCAAAGTCGGAATAGATCAGTTTTCCCCGCGTGTCCAAGGACGTCAGACGGGCGTCTCTTTGCCGCCCCAATGGTCCCCGGTCCTAACCGCACCCGTCAGGAATGTCTACCTGGGGGTCGCCGTAGGGGACAGAAGGGTCCGGACCATTGTCCGGGTGGGCTCGGACGGCGTAAACAGGCCCGGGGCCGGCACTGACGGGTGCCGTGAAGACAGGGCTTATGTCGGTCCGGGAGGGCCTTAATTCGGTAAGCAGGACCCTCAGCATCTGTGGGAGGATTATCGGTCGACTTGAGAGAGCCTGCGACCGGTCTGAGGGGACCATACTGGGCTAAGAGGGCTCTCGGTCAACGTGATAGTGCCATCGGTCGGGCTAAGATCCGGTCCTTGCCATGCCTGCAAGGGCTCTATGCCGGTCTCAGAGGTGCTTGACTGGTCTGAGATGGAAATTGTCGGGTTTGAAAGGAGCACTCTGCCAGTCTGAGAGAGTCGTAGGTCGGTCTGAGGGAGCACGCACGCCAGCCTTAATTAAAGGACCAATGCTTGGATTGGGGTTACAATGTGGCCCGGCGGTCTCCCAACTGAGCTACAACGAAATGACAAGGTGGTAGACCTTACCCACTGCCTAACCACGCTCACATTTCTACCATTTATTGCACACAAAAATGTACATTTTGTCCCATGCGTAACACAGCAAAGCCGCTCTTCGAAAACAGATTTGTTGGGTTCGATCGGGAGACCAGAGGGTAAAATCATACCGGTCGCTTTGCCACCAATCCTCGGTGGCGGGCTGCGGCGGCGCGGCGGCGCGCGGCGGGGCAGCTAAGTAGAGGAGCCTTTGTGGAATGTGGGACACAGTTGTATCACATCTCGGCGGCACCGGCGCCCGGCCTCGGCCAGTTGCAGTTCACAGAGCCGCCGCAGCCACAGCACGTATCAACAACCAACAACAGGCGCGCACGCGCGCGGCACGGGCCGCGGGCGGCAACACAACAGCGACAGCGGCGAGAATCCCGTCCGGCCGACTGGCCGGCCGGACGGCGGGGCGGGGCGGGGCGCCCTCTAGCAGCTGTTGTTCTTGAGCTCCAAGACGCGAACTCAATAAGATCTTCAGGTCGACCAGGTAAACACGGTGCGTAGTTTGTCGACGAGTTCAAAAAAAATAATAAAAATCCTCAGCTTGTCTTAGACTGTAAGACACGCAATATACACCACGAAGTAGCGATACGTACATCGCTGAGCTTACAAAAGAACGTCCGATAACATCATAGTATCGCAGTGAGAGCACAACCAAATATAAAACCTCTGAAAGAGCGACGTTTCGTCCCATCACAGCGCGCATCACAACGTTTCATCCCATCACGTAGTGGGGTCAAGGCAGAGTAGTCCAGTCACGTCATCATCGGCTGAGTCCAGTGACGTCAGTCACGCCTCACTGCCGAGCCATCAGCAGCTGTCGGCTTTCTTCGGCGGTCCGGCAGCGGCGTCGGCAGCGGCGTCGATGTTGACGTAGTCCGGCGGAGGCGCGCTGGTCTGCTGCTGATGCTGGGGCGAGGCCATCTCCACGTACTCCTGCCGACACATCAGGGTGTCAGCTGACGCCAGCTGACGACCCGAGTGTAAACTGACACCCGCTGACGCAACCGAGTGTCAGCCAACATCCACCGACACAGATGACTGCAGCCGACACACATCATCCGACACACATCAGCAGACACACATCAGCAGACACACATCAGCCGACACACATCAGCAGACACACATCAGCCGCCACACATTAGCAGACACACATCATCCGACATACATCAGCCGAAACACATCAGCCGCCACACATCAGCCGACTCACATCAGCAGACACACATCAGCAGACACACATCAGCCGACACACATCATCCGGCACACATCATCCGGCACACATCAGCCGACACACATCAGCAGACCTACATCAGCCGCCACACATCATCCGGCACACATCATCCGACATACATCAGCCGACACACATCAGCCGACACACATCAGCCGCCACACATCAGCCGACTCACATCAGCAGACACACATCATCCGGCACACATCATCCGCCACACATCATCCGACATACATCATCCGGCACACATCATCCGGCACACATCAGCCGACACACATCAGCAGACCTACATCAGCCGACACACATCATCCGGCACACATCATCCGCCACACATCATCCGACATACATCATCCGGCACACATCATCCGGCACACATCAGCCGACACACATCAGCAGACCTACATCAGCCGACACACATCATCCGGCACACATCATCCGACATACATCAGCCGACACACATCAGACGACACACATCAGCAGACACACATCAACAGACCTACATCAGCCGACACACATCAGACGACACATGTCGACCCCCATAACATCAACAATCGCTACTGCGCCGGGCACACTGGCAACTACAGAACTCCTGCGAGTCGATACTGCAATCAGAAGGAACAGAGACTACAATCTGGTGAGTATGGGGACTACAACTTGGTGAGATGTGGAGACTATAACCTGGTGAGATATGGATACTATAATCTGGTGAGATATGGGGACTATAACCTGGTGATATATGGAGACTACAACCTGGTGAGATATGGGGACTACAACCTGGTGAGATATGAGGACTATAACCTGGTGAGATATGGGGACTATAACCTGTTGAGATATGGGGACTATAACCTGGTGATATATGGGGACTATAACCTGGTGATATATGGGGACTATAACCTGGTGATATATGGGGACTATAACCTGGTGATATATGGGGACTACAACCTGGTGAGATATGGGGCCTATAACCTGGTGATATATGGGGACTATAACCTGGTGAGATATGAGGACTATAACCTGGTGAGATATGGGGACTATAACCTGGTGATATATGGGGACTATAACCTGGTGAGATACAGAAACTATAACCTAGTGAGATATGGGGACTATAATCTGGTGATATATGGGGACTATAACTTGGTGAGATATGGGGACTATAACCTGGTGAGATATGGGGACTATAACCTGGTGATATATGGGGACTATAACTTGGTAAAATATGGGGACTATAACCTGGTGAGATATGGGGACTATAACCTGGTGAGATATGGGGACAATAACCTGGTGAGATATGGGGACTATAACCTGGTGAGATATGGGGACTATAACCTGGTGAGATGTGGGGACTACAACCTGGTGAGATACCGGGACTATAACCTGGTGAGATACGGGGACTATAACCTGGTGAGATACGGGGACTATAACCTGGTGAGGTACGGGGACTATAACCTGGTGAGGTACGGGGACTAAAACCTGGTGATATGTGGGGACTATAACCGGGTGAGATACGGGGACTATAACCTGGTGAGATATGGGGACTATAACCAGGTGATATATGGGGACTATAACCTGGTGATATGGGGACTATAACCTGGTGATATGGGACTATAACATGGTGAGATATGGGGACTATAACCTGGTGATGTGGGGTCTATAACCTGGTGATATGGGGACTATAACCTGGTGATATGGGGACTACAACCTGGTGAGATATGGGGACTATAACCTGGTGAGATATGGAGACTATAACCTGGTGATATACGGGGACTATAACCTGGTGATATACGGGGACTATAACCTGGTGATATACGGGGACTATTACCTGGTGGTATACGGGGACTATAACCTCTTGACAGGTGGGGACTACAACCTGGTGAGATATGGGGACTATAACCTGGTGATATACGGGACTATAACCTGGTGATATATGGGGACTATAACCTGGTGATATATGGGGACTACAACCTGGTGAGATACAGAAACTATAACCTAGTGAGATATGGGGACTATAACCTGGTGATATATGGGGACTATAACTTGGTGAGATATGGGGACTATAACCTGGTGAGGTACGGGGACTATAACCTGGTGAGATATGAGGACTATAACCTGGTGAGATATGGGGACTATAACCTGGTGATATATGGGGACTATAACCTGGTGAGATACAGAAACTATAACCTAGTGAGATATGGGGACTATAATCTGGTGATATATGGGGACTACAACCTGGTGAGATATGGGGACTACAACCTAGTGAGATATGGGGACTATAATCTGGTGATATATGGGGACTACAACCTGGTGAGATATGGGGACTATAACCTGGTGAGATATGGGGACTATAACCTAGTGATACACGGGGACTATAACCTGGTGAGATATGGGGACTACAACCTGGTGAGATATGGGGACTATAACCTGGTGATATATGGGGATTATAACCTGGTGAGATATGGGGACTATAACCTGGTGACAGGTCGGGGCTACAACCTGGCGAGATATGGGGACTATTACCTGGTGAGATATGGGGACAATAACCTGGTGAGATATGGGGACTATAACCTGGTGATATATGGGGATTATAACCTGGTGAGATATGGGGATTATAACCTGGTGATATATGGGGACTATAACCTGGTGAGATATGGGGACTATAACCTGGTGATATATGGGGACTACAACCTGGTGAGGTACGGGGACTATAACCTGGTGAGATATGGGGACTACAACCTGGTGACAGGTGGGGACTACAACCTGGTGAGATATGGGGACTATAACCTGGTGAGATATGGGGACAATAACCTGGTGAGATATGGGGACTATAACCTGGTGATATATGGGGACTATAACCTGGTGATATATGGGGACTACAACCTGGTGAGGTACGGGGACTATAACCTGGTGAGATATGGGGACTACAACCTGGTGACAGGTGGGGACTATAACCTGGTGATATATGGGGACTATAACCTGGTGAGATATGGGGACTATAACCTGGTGAGATATGGGGACTATAACCTGGTGATATATGGGGACTACAACCTGGTGAGATATGGGGACTATAACCTGGTGAGATATGGGGACTATAACCTGGTGATATATGGGGACTACAACCTGGTGAGATACGGGGAATACCGACCTCAGGCGAGAGCTGGGAGACCATGGTGCCGAGCTGCTCCACCAGCTGGCAGAAGGTGGGTCGGCCGACTGACTCCAGCAGCCAGCACTGCCGCATCACCTCGTACCTGCCGGGGAGGGACACAGAGTCTGCGTCAGTCAGGTGCCGACATACATGACGTGATGGCTGCCGCGCACACAGGCGACGTCATATATGACGTTATACTCGCCGGGGACACGAACCGCTTCAACTACGACATAATGGCGCTCAGCGAGACCTGGCTCAAGCAGAGTGTCCCCAACCGACTTCTCACGCTGCCAGGCTACCACATCTGTCGCGCTGACCGACCGGACGGGAAGGGTTACGGCGGCGTTGCTCTTCTCTCCCGAGACAACATCACGGCTGAGAAGCTCAAGATAGCAGCTCCGCCCCACCCGGACAGCCGCCTGGAGACGCTCTGGGCTCGGGTCACGCTGAACCGCGGCCGGCGGTCGGTGATTGGCTGGTGTACCGGCCCCCGCGGCACACTGCCGCCGCGCTCAGTGCCGACTTTGCCGACCTCGAGTGTCAGTACCAGCGTGTACTGATGGACTACCCGAACTCCATCGTAGTGCTGTGTGCTGACTTTAACTGTGATTTGCTCAAGTCCGTCAGCGATCCAGCCAGTCGTAACCTGAAGCGATTTTTGTCGGATTTCACGCTGTCGCAGCTCGTAAGTGTGCCCACCTACGCGACGGGATCGTTGTTAGATGTGTTTATTGTGAACGAACCACATGTTACTCAGTGTGGCACCCGTTTCTGCCATTTCAGTCCTCATCAGTTTGTACGTGCCAAACTTAACTTGCCTCATCAACGTAGAAAACCAGTAACTGTTCGTTCAGAATGTTTCAAACGTTTAGACCTATCAGCTTTTCATCTTGATCTGAGGGCTGCTGACTGGAGTCATGTGCTCCGCTCCCATAGCGTCACGGAACAGTGGGACACGTTTATGCGAATATTCATGCCTATCACAGATCGCCATGCACCTATCCGCTACATCACCATCCGCAATCCCACAGCACCACCTGTGCCTGACGCCACCAGAGACCTAATGGCTCGCCGCCGCCAGGCTCTTACGGTTCACGGCCGCGATTCCTCTGAATATCGCGACCTAAACCGGAAAGTGCGATCCGCTGTCCGGTGTGACTTCCGTGACGACATTGGCCGGCGCATCAAGCAGGCGGGCCCCACCTCTGTCTGGAAAAAAAACTGCGAGTGTTGTGGGGGCAAAAAGATTGGCCAACGGGTTCTACCATCCATGCCTGCCGAACAACTTAACCAGTTCTTTGTTAACGTTGGCCCTCGCGTCGCCGCTGAGGTCGCGGAGAGGGGTGTAAAGCCTGACCTTGCGTGCCGTTAACCCTGAGTGGTGTCCCGTACCTTCGCTGTGACGCCTGTCAGCCAGGAGGTACTGTGGCGCTCGTTATTCAGCATGCGCAACTCATCCTCGTGCGGCCATCACGGCATTTGCATTCGAGTCTTGAAAGCCAGCTTTGACGTGATAGCCGATGTCCTCCTGTTCATTGTCAACTCTTGTCTGGCAAACTCCGACTTCCCTGCTTCGTGGAAGCACTCTGGTTTTTCCGATCTTCAAGTCCGGCGATTCCTCAAATCCTTCCAATATCCGACCAATCTCTATCGTATCCGCCATAGCCAAGCTCGTAGGGCGCATTGTACAGCCACAGCTGTGCCACTTCCTATCCTCATGTCACCTTTTGTCCCCCACTCAGCACGGCTTCCGACCGGCACATTCCACAAAAACTACACTTATCGCAGTCTCTGACCGTATCCTAGCGGCCACTGATAGAGGGAAGTCTCGATTCTCTGTATAATCGATCTTAGTAAATGCTTTGACACCATCGACCATTCAGTACTGCTAGACAAGCTCAGCTTTCGGTATTCTCGAACGATTTAAGTCTCTTTGCGCCAGGCCTTGATGTGTTCCAATATGCTGATGACACACAGTTACTCGTCAGCGACGCGAGATCGGACCTGCAGGCAGTGATCACACGGCTGGAGATCGGTTTCGCCTCACTCGATCGGTGGTTTCGCGCTAATGGACTGAAAGTTAACGCCGACAAAACACAAATCATCACCTTTGGCAGCAATCAAAACATCCGTCATCTTCCACCCGTCATCGTGCATTTTGGCGGTGTGGCCCTGGAATCATGCAGAGAAGCAAGAAATCTCGGCGTCACTTTCGACCAGTCTCTCAGCTGGGATAGTCACATCTCAAACCTGACTCGCCGCTGCTTTGGCACACTCGCCGGTCTGTCGCATCTGAGGCATCATGTTCCCACCCGTGTGGTCGAAATGCTTGTAACGGTCGTGTCTCAGGTGAGATATTGTATCTCTGTTTACGGCAACGGCTCAGGCGGCAATCTAAAACGAATCCAGAAGATTCTTAATTTGCTGCTCGTGTTATCTTCGGTCGCTCAAAATATGACCATGTATCTGACCTGAGACAGAGGCTTGGCTGGATGAGCTCTAACGAGCTGGTCCAATATCACACGCTCCGCCTCTTGTATAAGGTCCTGCGAGATGGTGAGCCTGAGCGTCTGGTGAGTGTGTTTCACACCAACCGTTCACGTCGAGAGCGTAGCACAAGGCAGGACTCGCAACTACATGTCCCTGCGTCTCGTACCAATGCTGGAAAGCGCCGCTTTCATCGACGGGCACCCGTCCTGTATAACGCTCTGCTCTCGTAATTGACTCAACTGCCCGTCAATAGGTTTAATCGCACTGTCAGTAGACATCTCATGACTCGGTGACTCTTGTGAGACTGTGTGAATGCGAGTTGAGTTATGTCTGTTGTCATTACCATGTTCACCTTTTTCATCTATTGACGCTGGGCATTATAGCCACGACGCGTGTGGATCACCCAAAGACGTAAACACATACATACATACATACATACATACATACATACATACATACATACATACATACATACATACATACATACATACATACATACATACATACATACATACGTACGTACATACATAGATTGATAGATAGATAGATAGATAGATAGATAGATAGATAGATAGATAGACAGACAGACAGACAGACAGACAGACAGACAGACAGACAGACAGACAGACAGACAGACAGACAGACAGACAGACAGACAGACAGACAGACAGACAGACAGACAGACAGACAGACAGACAGACAGACAGACAGACAGACAGACAGACAGACAGACAGACAGACAGACAGACAGACAGACAGACAGACAGACAGACAGACAGACAGACAGACAGACAGACAGACAGACAGACAGACAGACAGACAGACAGACAGACAGACAGACAGACAGACAGACAGACAGACAGACAGACAGACAGACAGACAGACAGACAGACAGACAGACAGACAGACAGACAGACAGACAGACAGACAGACAGACAGAGACAGACAGACAGACAGACAGACAGACAGACAGACAGACAGACAGACAGACAGACAGACAGACAGACAGACAGACAGACAGACAGACAGACAGACAGACAGACAGACAGACAGACAGACAGACAGACAGACAGACAGACAGACAGACAGACAGACAGACAGACAGACAGACAGACAGACAGACAGACAGACAGACAGACAGACAGACAGACAGACAGACAGACAGACAGACAGACAGACAGACAGACAGACAGACAGACAGACAGACAGACAGACAGACAGACAGACAGACAGACAGACAGACACAGACAGACACAGACAGACACAGACAGACACAGACAGACACAGACAGACACAGACAGACACAGACAGACACAGACAGACACAGACAGACACAGACAGACAGACACAGACAGACAGACACAGACAGACAGACAGACACAGACAGACAGACACAGACAGACAGACACAGGCAGACAGACACAGACAGACAGACACAGACAGACAGACACAGACAGACAGACACAGACAGACAGACACAGACAGACAGACACAGACAGACAGACACAGACAGACAGACACAGACAGACAGACACAGACAGACAGACACAGACAGACAGACACAGACAGACAGACACAGACAGACAGACACAGACAGACAGACACAGACAGACAGACACAGACAGACAGACACAGACAGACAGACACAGACAGACAGACACAGACAGACAGACAC
>JAXIVJ010019470.1:0-5000 GCA_036785665.1 Chirona hameri | reverse complement strand
CAGACACAGACAGACAGACACAGACAGACAGACAGACACAGACAGACAGACACAGACAGACAGACACAGACAGACAGACACAGACAGACAGACACAGACAGACAGACACAGACAGACAGACACAGACAGACAGACACAGACAGACAGACACAGACAGACAGACACAGACAGACAGACACAGACAGACAGACACAGACAGACAGATACAGACAGACAGACACAGACAGACAGACACAGACAGACAGACACAGACAGACAGACACAGACAGACAGACACAGACAGACAGACACAGACAGACAGACACAGACAGACAGACACAGACAGACAGACACAGACAGACAGACACAGACAGACAGACACAGACAGACAGACACAGACAGACAGACACAGACAGACAGACACAGACAGACAGACACAGACAGACAGACACAGACAGACAGACACAGACAGACAGACACAGACAGACAGACACAGACAGACAGACACAGACAGACAGACACAGACAGACAGACACAGACAGACAGACACAGACAGACATACACAGACAGACAGACAGACAGACACAGACAGACAGACACAGACAGACAGACACAGACAGACAGACACAGACAGACAGACACAGACAGACAGACACAGACAGACAGACACAGACAGACAGACACAGACAGACAGACACAGACAGACAGACACAGACAGACAGACACAGACAGACAGACACAGACAGACAGACACAGACAGACAGACACAGACAGACAGACACAGACAGACAGACACAGACAGACAGACACAGACAGACAGACACAGACAGACAGACACAGACAGACAGACACAGACAGACAGACACAGACAGACAGACAGACAGACACAGACAGACAGACAGACAGACAGACACAGACAGACAGACACAGACAGACAGACACAGACAGACAGACAGACACAGACAGACAGACAGACACAGACAGACAGACAGACACAGACAGACAGACACAGACAGACAGACACAGACAGACAGACAGACAGACACAGACAGACAGACACAGACAGACAGACACAGACAGACAGACACAGACAGACAGACACAGACAGACAGACACAGACAGACAGACACAGACAGACAGACACAGACAGACAGACACAGACAGACAGACACAGACAGACAGACACAGACAAGACAGACACAGACAGACAGACACAGACAGACAGACACAGACAGACAGACACAGACAGACAGACACAGACAGACAGACACAGACAGACAGACACAGACAGACAGACACAGACAGACAGACACAGACAGACAGACAGACACAGACAGACACAGACAGACAGACAGACAGACACAGACAGACAGACAGACACAGACAGACAGACAGACACAGACAGACAGACAGACACAGACAGACACAGACAGACAGACAGACACAGACAGACAGACAGACACAGACAGACAGACAGACACAGACAGACAGACATACACAGACAGACAGACAGACACAGACAGACAGACAGACACAGACAGACACAGACAGACAGACAGACAGACACAGACAGACAGACAGACACAGACAGACAGACAGACACAGACAGACAGACAGACACAGACAGACAGACAGACACAGACAGACAGACACAGACAGACAGACAGACACAGACAGACAGACACAGACAGACAGACACAGACAGACAGACACAGACAGACAGACAGACAGACAGACAGACAGACAGGCAGACAGACAGACAGACACAGACAGACAGACAGACACAGACAGACAGACAGACAGACAGACAGACAGACAGACAGACAGACAGACAGACAGACAGACAGACAGACAGACAGACACAGACAGACACATACAGACACAGACAGACACAGACAGACACAGACAGACACAGACAGACACAGACAGACACAGACAGACACAGACAGACACAGACAGACACAGACAGACACAGACAGACACAGACAGACACAGACAGACACAGACAGACACAGACAGACACAGACATACACAGACAGACACAGACAGACACAGACAGACAGACAGACACAGACAGACACAGACATACACAGACAGACACAGACAGACAGACAGACACAGACAGACAGACAGACAGACACAGACAGACAGACAGACACAGACAGACAGACAGACACAGACAGACAGACAGACACAGACAGACAGACAGACACAGACAGACAGACAGACAGACACAGACAGACAGACAGACACAGACAGACAGACAGACAGACACAGACAGACAGACAGACAGACACACACAGACAGACAGACACAGACAGACAGACAGACACAGACAGACAGACAGACACAGACACAGACAGACAGACACACACAGACGACAGACAGACACAGACGACAGACAGACACAGACGACAGACAGACACAGACGACAGACAGACACAGACGACAGACAGACACAGACGACAGACAGACACAGACGACAGACAGACACAGACGACAGACAGACACAGACGACAGACAGACACAGACGACAGACAGACACAGACGACAGACAGACACAGACGACAGACAGACACAGACGACAGACAGACACAGACGACAGACAGACACAGACGACAGACAGACACAGACGACAGACAGACACAGACGACAGACAGACACAGACGACAGACAGACACAGACGACAGACAGACACAGACGACAGACAGACACAGACGACAGACAGACACAGACGACAGACAGACACAGACGACAGACAGACACAGACGACAGACAGACACAGACGACAGACAGACACAGACGACAGACAGACACAGACGACAGACAGACACAGACGACAGACAGACACAGACGACAGACAGACACAGACGACAGACAGACACAGACGACAGACAGACACAGACGACAGACAGACACAGACGACAGACAGACACAGACGACAGACAGACACAGACGACAGACAGACACAGACGACAGACAGACACAGACGACAGACAGCCACAGACGACAGACAGACACAGACGACAGACAGCCACAGACGACAGACAGACACAGACGACAGACAGACACAGACGACAGACAGACACAGACGACAGACAGACACAGACGACAGACAGACACAGACGACAGACAGACACAGACGACAGACAGACACAGACGACAGACAGACACAGACGACAGACAGACACAGACGACAGACAGACACGGACGACAGACAGACACAGACGACAGACAGACACAGACGACAGACAGACACAGACGACAGACAGACACAGACGACAGACAGACACAGACGACAGACAGACACAGACGACAGACAGACACAGACGACAGACAGACACAGACGACATACAGACACAGACGACAGACAGACACAGACGACAGACAGACACAGACGACAGACAGACACAGACGACAGACAGACACAGACGACAGACAGACACAGACGACAGACAGACACAGACGACAGACAGACACAGACGACAGACAGACACAGACGACAGACAGACACAGACGACAGACAGACACAGACAGACAGACAGACACAGACAGACAGACATACACAGACAGACAGACAGACACAGACAGACAGACAGACACAGACAGACAGACAGACACAGACAGACAGACAGACACAGACAGACAGACAGACACAGACAGACAGACAGACAGACACAGACAGACAGACATACACAGACAGACAGACAGACACAGACAGACAGACAGACAGACAGACAGACACAGACAGACAGACAGACAGACACAGACAGACAGACAGACACAGACAGACAGACAGACACAGACAGACAGACACATACAGACAGACAGACAGACACAGACAGACAGACAGACACAGACAGACAGGCAGACACAGACAGACATACAGACACAGACAGACAGACAGACACAGACAGACAGACAGACACAGACAGACAGACAGACAGACAGACAGACAGACACAGACAGACAGACAGACACAGACAGACAGACAGACACAGACAGTCAGACAGACACAGACAGACAGACAGACAGACAGACAGACAGACAGACAGACACAGACAGACAGACATACACAGACAGACAGACAGACACAGACAGACAGACAGACACAGACAGACAGACAGACAGACAGACAGACACAGACAGACAGACAGACACAGACAGACAGACAGACACAGACAGACAGACAGACAGACACAGACAGACAGACAGACAGACACAGACATACAGACAGACACAGACAGACAGACAGACACAGACAGACAGACAGACAGACACAGACAGACAGACAGACACAGACAGACAGACAGACACAGACAGACAGACAGACAGACACAGACAGACAGACAGACAGACACAGACAGACAGACAGACACATACAGACAGACAGACAGACAGACAGACACAGACAGACAGACAGGCACAGACAGACAGACAGACACAGACAGACAGACAGACACAGACAGACAGACAGACACAGACAGACATACAGACACAGACAGACAGACAGACACAGACAGACAGACAGACACAGACAGACAAACAGACAGACACAGACAGACAGACAGACAGACACAGACAGACAGACAGACAGACAGACAGACAGACAGACAGACAGACAGACACAGACAGACAGACAGACACAGACAGACACAGACAGACAGACAGACAGACACAGACAGACAGACAGACACAGACAGACAGACAGACACAGACAGACAGACAGACAGACACAGACAGACAGACAGACAGACATACAGACACAGACAGACAGACAGACAGACACAGACAGACAGACAGACAGACACAGACAGACAGACAGACACAGACAGACAGACAGACACAGACAGACAGACAGACAGACAGACAGACACAGACAGACAGACAGACACAGACAGACAGACAGACACAGACAGACAGACAGACACAGACAGACAGAGAGACACAGACAGACAGACAGACAGACACAGACAGACAGACAGACACAGACAGACAGACAGACACAGACAGACAGACAG
>JAXIVJ010019469.1:12500-19358 GCA_036785665.1 Chirona hameri | reverse complement strand
AACACATATACACATATACACATATACACATATACACATATACACATATACACATATACACATATAACACATATACACTAACACATACACATATACACATATACAACATACACACATATACACATACACAACACAACACACATACACATACACACACATATACACATATACACATATACACATATACACATATACACATATACACATATACACATATACACATATACCACATACACAACAATACACATATACACATATACACAAATACACATAAACACATATACACATACCTTACACACAAACACATATACACAAATACACACATACACCAATACACATACAACACACATACACACATATACACCTATACACATACACACATACACACATACACACACCACAACACACAAACCACACTACACACACACACCCAACACACACACCACAACACACACACACCCCAAACCCACATCACACCCACACCCACAACCACACCATACACCCACACACACAACACACACACACACAACACCCCAACACCAACACACAACACACCCCCCCACCCCCCACCCCCCCACCACCCCACCACCCCACCCCCCACACCACCCCACACCCAACCACACACCCCAACCCACCCCCACACCACACACCAACACCCACACACAACACCACAACACATACCCCCACCCCCCCAACCCCAACACCCACCCCCACACCCCCCAACACCACACCCAACACCCCCCCACACCCACACACACACACCCCACACACATACCACAACACACAACACAACCCACAACACAAACACACAACACACCCATACACCAACACACACACACAACACACAACACATACACACAAAACCACACATACACATAACACAATAACACAAACACACACAATACACATACACACACATCACAACACAAACCCATACACACAACACACATACACACATACACAATACACACATACACACATACACATACAACACATACACACAAACACACATACACCATATACACATATACACATAAACACAATACAAACACAATACACAAACACACATACACATAACACACATAACACACACACACAAACCACATACAACACATATACACATATACACATATACACACAAACACACAACACCATAACCACCAACACCATATACACATATACCAACACTAAACACATACACAAACACAATACACAAAACACATATACACACAACACACACACATACACAAAACACATATACAACATATACACATATACACATATACACATATACACACATATACACATATACACACATACACATATACACATATACACAATACACATAACACATATACACATATACACATATACACATATACACAAATACACATATACACATATACACATATACACATATACACATATACACATATACACATATACACAACAAACCTACACAATACACATATACACATATACCATACACATATACACATATACACATATACACATATACACATATACACATATACACATATACACATACACATATACACATATACACATATACACATATACACATATACACATATACACATATACACAATACACATATACACAATACACATATACACATATACACATATACACATATACACATATACACATACATAACACATATACACAAACACATATACACATACACATATACACATATACACATATACACATATACACATATACACATATAACACATATACACATATACACATATACACATATAACACATATACACATATACACATATACACATATACACATATACACATATACACATATACACATATACACATATACACATATACACATATACACATATACACATATACACATATACACATATACACATATACACATATACACATATACACATATACACATATACACATATACACATATACACATATACACATATACACATATACACATATACACATATACACATATACACAATATACACATATACACATATACACATATACACATATACACATATACACATATACACATATACAACATACATATACACATATACACATATACAAACATATACACATATACACATAACACATACACATACACATACAGATACATATACATATACATATACATATACATATACATATACATATACATTTACATTTACATATACATATACATATACATATACATATACATATTACATATACATATACATATACATATATATATATATATATATATAATATATATACACACACACACACACACACACACACACACACACACACACACACACACACACACCCACACCCACACCCACACCCCACACCCACACCCACACCCACACCCACACCCACACCCACACCCACACCCACACCCACACCCACCACACCCACACCCACACCCACACCCACACACCACACCCACACCCACACCCACACCCACATATATATACACATATATATATATATACACAAGATTTGATGAGCATGATAGGGAGGTCATGCTCAACCTGTGTACCAATTTCCATGCAAATCGAATAGTTGCTGTTTGACCTTAAACCTATGACCTGCTCTAAATCCTTTGATTTTGAATGTGTGACTCAGATTTTATGAACGTGATGAGGTCATGCTCACACATGTCAAACTAGCTCACATTCACATTCACATTCACATTTGAAAACACATTCACAGACTATTCGGATTAGCATGAAACCTCACATCAGCCAATCAATGATGGGAGGCAATTTTTTTTACCTAGTGCCACTGCCAGCAACTGATATACCTGAACTTGGAAGTTAGAGGCGCCACTGGAACAGGGGAGAGGAGATATATATATATATATATAACTGTACTATTATATGTAGATATGTAGATGTAGATGTATAACTATAACCACACCAAGTTGACCTGGATCGAGTCGTTTCTCAGGGATCGGAGGCAGCAGGTGTCCCTAAATGGTTGTCTTTCTGACACGATTCCAGTGGCCAGTGGTGTGCCCCAAGGGTCTGCTTGGTCCCCTGCTCTTTGTGAATGACTTGCCCGACATGGTTCGCTGTCCCATCAAAATGTTTGCTGATAACACCAAGCTGTTCTCTGGAATAGCAATGCATCAGATGTGAGGGTATTGCAGGCAGACCTGGATGCTTGGCTACCTGGTCAAGACTTGGCAGATTCCATTTAACGAAGGCAAGTGCATGCACTGCATGTAGCCACGGCAAATCATGCTTATTCATTCTGCTTGGGGGGCGAACAGCTTTGCAAGCTCTACAGTTGAAAAGGACCTTCAGGTGCATGTTGACTCGCTCCTGAAGTTTCGGCAGCAAGTTGCATCTGCAGTTGCTAAGGGAACCCAGATGCTGGCAGTCGTTCATCGCTTGTTTGTGCTGTTAAATGAGGTGACCCTCCTTCTACTGTTTAAATTGCTTGTGCGCCCTCACCTGGAATACGGGAACCTGGTGTGGGGCCGTTCAACAGAGCAGACCAAAAATATGTGGAAAGGGTCCAGCGAGGAGCCACCCATATGGTTGACAGGATTTGCCACTGCCCGTACCAAGAGAGGCTCTGACTCCTGAAGCTACCATCCCTCTATTATCGGCGCTGACGCTGGGATATGATACATGTGTACCCAATGCTGCATGGGGTGTGGACATTGATGCCACTGAGTTTTTCACTCTGAACACAGGCAGTCCTACAAGAGGCCACTCTCTGAAGCTCTGCAAGCCCTGTGCAACTTGTTGGGTGAGGCAAAAAGTGTTTGCTGTCCGCATAGTCAATGATTAGAATGGGCTTCCTGCTGACACTGCTAGCTCGCCATCTCTCAATGTCTTCAAAACAGGCTTGATGCACACTGGGAGTCCATCTGGTACTCTCTACCTGACTCTGATTGAGATTGGCTACCACTATCAAGCTTGTAGAGAACAGGTCCTACAGGCCCTTGGCCTTATATCCCAATGACGATAAGGTAAGGTAAGGTAAGTCTGGTTCGGTTGTTCCATTTCAATCTCAACCTCAACCCCCGTTCTATACCTACTCACTTGTCACCACCGGTTATATTCTAATCGTAGAAACTTACCTAGACCACAAAGAAGAAACTTGGTGTGGCTTGATCCTTTCCAGGCAAAGGATATCTAAGAAATAAATTAATAGTTTTCGATGAGATTCGCTCCCGTTTGTTCTTCTTGTTCTTGGTAGGTTAGGGCGCGTAGCTGCGAGGACTTCTGTAATCTGTTTGAGATTCCGGGCATAGGGCCTTGGAGATTCCCTTGATTTTCAGAAACACCGTTACTTGCAATTCAACAAAAATTACGTGTCCCGCGTGCGTCACTTGTTTCTATAAGCACATTTGTCTATGTTTGATAGTTACCAAATTCGAGACAAGCTACCAAATCCCTTCATCTGTTTAACGCGGGATGGTAACATTAGTAGACTTTAATCGACAAATTGAAACGCTTGAATGTAATATGAATCGATATAAAATATATATTTGCTGCTTTTTCAGTTTTCACCAATAGTAATGCTTATTAGCAGCAGTGACGTACCCAGGATTTACTCCAGGAGGGGGCAATTTTTGCTCAGGGGGCATCAAGTACCCCCACCAAAAAGAACTCACCAGATTTGCCCACTATATTTTTAAAAGGGCATATTTTCACCATTTTTCTTTTAAAAAAATATAAAAATAATTCATTTTTTAGACCAAAGGGGGCACGTACAGACTTTCAGGGGGGCAATTGCCCCCCCCCCCTTGTGTACGCATATGATTAGCAGCCAGCAGGGGCGTTGCCACCGGGGGGAGGGTACACCCCCCCCCCCCCGATTGCTCTGACTGGCGTCCGGACCCCCAGATTCGCAGGATTTGCGACGCCACTACTTATTCGGATAAAATGAACCATTAAATAGTAACTTTTTATCGTATTTTCAATTTGTAACACTTCTCTACGAAATTTTAGCGAAACATCCTATCATGCTGTTGCAAACATTGTCCTAGTTGCAAACATGTTCTTGCAGTACTGTCTATCTAAGTTTCCCAACAATATAGGTGTCAACTGTCCAGGCCCTATATATGTTATACCTTAACTGATGGGAGCGATACCTCGAGTATGGTTTAGTCAGTAGCCAAAGGTAATTTCAATTGAATACTGCATTTATAAAATTTTATGGACAGCAGGCGTTGTCCCTTGAACCGCAGGTCAACAATCTGAAAATCCGTATAAAATTGAGACTCCCTCATATGGAGTGACTCAACGTATTGTCGATAGAAAACTAGCCCATCAGCTGACGGGCAGTCATTTGTTGACACCAACTTCGCTCGCGTGGGGCATTTTATGAATGAGTTGTTACTGTTTTTGCCTTATACGGCCTTGGTTTTTGCGAATGGGGTTGGGGTTCTGAATATAACTCGCTTATTGTAAAAGAATGAAATATAAATGTGATTTCAACATAATTCACTGTGAAGCTTTCATAGGACTTATGTTGTGGCTCTCCAAAGATCTCTGACAGCGGCCCCTGCTCCTCCTAAATTGATGTGGTTCTCCAAGATCTGACTGAGCCCTGCTTCGGCTATCACTGACCGGTGCCCAATATCAATGCTAACCTTATGTCACTTGGATGTGTTTCAGAATCTGCTAGCCATGAGCTCTGAGGTGAAGCAGGATGTTCAGCAGCTCCAGCCTAAGCGGCGGGTCAGCTTCACAGAGCCGCTGATGAAGCTGTCATCCTACCTCCTGGCCCTGCGGCCATGGTCTTTCTCTGCCTCGCTGATGCCGGTCCTTCTTGGCTGTGCCCTGGCTTATAAGGTTTGTTGTCTTCCTGGTAGTTGGGCACTGGCACTGCAGTGGCTGGATATGACACTGTTCAACTGTCTATTGTGAGTGCAGTTTCATTTTGTTATGGAAGTTGTGGGTATGGGTCATGGGTACTGCTGATTTATGTGATAATCACTGAATCTAACATTGATATACCTTTTTCTTAAGGATATGCAAGTTTGCACTACAATGCCTGTTAAGCATGAAACTGTATGGTCAGTGCCCAGTATGATATATATATATGGTCAGTGCCCAGATGTGGCAAGTTTCAACAAGATCTTGTCAGGACAGGGTTGGCACCAACACATCAAAATTGGGGCAGCTTTTGCCAAATTTTGGGCAGGTTTGGAAATTTTGGGACAGCTTTGAAATT
Source organism: Chirona hameri (assembly GCA_036785665.1). Classification (NCBI taxonomy): domain Eukaryota; kingdom Metazoa; phylum Arthropoda; class Thecostraca; order Balanomorpha; family Balanidae; genus Chirona; species Chirona hameri. Next base: position 13,137 of record JAXIVJ010019469.1, on the reverse strand, counting down.
TTTGGGTCAGAATTGTAAAATTTTGGGACAGAATTTAAATTTAGGGCAGCTTTGGGAATTTTGGGGCAGCTTCTGACTTTTGGAGCAGAAGTAACAATTTACCAGTTCACACTAGATAAAACATGATTGTGATTACGACCCTCCCCCTGTCAACAGCTTTTGGCTGAAAAGTGAATCCATACTAGATAAAACGTGATCATGAATACCCCCCCCCCCCCCCCCCCCCCCCAGGTCAACAGTATTTGCTGACTGAGGACCGAAATTTCCTCCACTGAAAAAAAGGAAAAATTGTGCCCCAAATGGGGAGGCTTGCTGTCCCATTTGGAGCAGGATTTGGGCTGCCCCAAATATCTCGTCGATGTTCCTGCCACGTTTTGCATACTGGGTCAGTGCATTGTTAATTTAGTCCATGTATGAACAGAATGTTATAGTATGTGCATACAATTATAGAAATAAGAGAAAACAGTGCATAGCAGGTACCCAGTTTATGGACCTCTGGACATCCCTTTCCTGTATGATCCTGATACTCACAGGATGCTTATAGCTTATGATATAACTTGTCTCAGGTATACCTACTTTGCTGTATTAAACTTATCTATGCTATACACTACTTATGATCTATCCACACTTTCCACAT
>JAXIVJ010019469.1:0-7500 GCA_036785665.1 Chirona hameri | reverse complement strand
GATGGAGCGCGAGTCAGGCCTCCGCGGACGGCAGACGATGAAGCGCGAGTCAGGCCTCCGCGGACGGCAGACGATGGAGCGCGAGTCAGGCCTCCGCGGACGGCAGACGATGGAGCGCGAGTCAGGCCTCCGCGGACGGCCGACGATGGCGCGCGAGTCAGGCCTCCGCGGACGGCCGACGATGGAGCGCGAGTCAGGCCTCCGCGGACGGCCGACGATGGAGATGGAGCGCGAGTCAGGCCTCCGCGGCGCCGCGCACGGTGCCGTGGTGCAACCACTCGGAGAACAAATCGGCCAGCGCCACTTGGTTTAGGTGGCTTTCAGACTGAAGGTAACTAAATTACCGAGGTGGGGTGCCGCAGCAATATCGCTACGTTCACTGCGTGCGTGGGGTATTTAGCAGATAATTAAGAAGAATTGGTGTCCTGGGCAATCCGTCGAGAAAAACGAAGGAACGACGTACTTGGCAAAGCACTGGATAGCGCGACACAAATAACGAATTCAAATTGCCATCAGTGAGTTGCTACTCCCCCACTCACTGTTTCTTGTCTACTAATTACTGATATCCATTTACCACCGACACTCTCATTCGATGGAGCCCTCCCGATTAAACAGGTGTCTCCGCGTCTCAGTGAGCCCGCGCTGTGACGCCCCGGTCCGGACCAGTTCGCACCTTTCCTGATAAACTCGACGCACTCCTCTGCGGTGAAGTCGGGCTTGTAGTTGCTGTCAAGGTAGCCGTAGATGTAGGTGGAGCCGCTGCCGCCCGAGGCCACCTTCTGACGCACCAGCATACCGCCGATCGGGATCGAGTAGATCTGAAACGGAAGGCCGAGGTCAGAGGCCAGTAAGACAGCCGTCAAATCAGGCCTAGTCATCTGTCATAGCAAGCAGAGGTTATGTCAGGGATCCGGTCAGACCAGCTTCAATCAGAGGTCATGTCAGCAAAGGTTAGAGATCAGAGATCAGAGGCTTCATGCTTAGTTGAATAAGTGCGACAAACACACTACGATCCATCCGGCCAGGGCTGATCGGTACAACGGACGAATGAATCAGTCTGTGGCACTAAGATCAGACGTTATATGCGGATAGGGCATCCTAGCGCAGACCCACCCTCCAGGACACCAAGCATCCACGAATCAGGGCCAAGACAAAAACGAATAGTTCAGAGGTTTGTGCATATTTTGTTTTGTGTGCCGAAATGAACACCAGTGACGTTCCTGCAAAAACATGTTTTCGCAACAACTCGGACTGGCGGTAGTTCAGACACGCAGCGGCACTCAGCCAACTCATTAAAGGGACTATCCTAACTTAACATTATATTTGAGTTGAGATAGCCATTTTGATGGCTTGGCATTGCAATTAAGTATGGTAGCAGTTAAAACAACCACAATGATCTAATCAAAAAGATATTCGAGTTTGATTTTGCCATCTGTAAAAAATAAGGCCCATGTGTATTTGAATAGGGCCTCTAAACCGACAGCGTCGTCTCTCCGGGTGGTTCACACTGGTTTACCAAACTGGTAATGATAGTCGACTTGTTTTAAGGTCAGCCTTGTAATATTTTCGTCTTTCATTTCTCGATCTCGATCCCCGGGTGGTTCGCAATCTAGAGGCTAGCACCATCAGCTGGAGTTGATGCAGCAGTTGGCCGTCAGGGACCGCTAGTGAGCCAGGGTGTGATAACGTCGCAAGCAAATGGTACCAGTTAAATATTTAACGCTAAATATTTATTTATAGATAAATCAATCAATCAATATTTAGTGGTACCTTTTGCTTGCGACGTCATAACACCCTGGCTCACTAGCGGTCCCTGGCGGCCAACTGCTGCAACAACTCCAGCTGATAGTGCTAGCCAATCTTGACACCGGGTGATTCGCCTTTTCTGCGCAATAGATGTCGACAAAGAATTGTGCCATACATTTGGCAGCACAAAGGATTTCCCTGTTATTAACAAAAACCATCATATGACGTCACCAACTCAGCTTTCCGCTTAAAACTAAAAGTTGAATATCTTCCAAGATAATTATTTTTTTCGGAAAAAAGTTCACGAACATGTTCAGCTGACCTCGCCTGACATGTAGACATACAATTAAGTGTGATTTGACAACTTTCAAAAAGGTGGGACAGTCCCTTTAATAACACAACCCAGGTCGGCCAGCAAACTATTATAGCACCGCCCCCTGCTCTGAACACTCACCAAATCAGATTCTGAACACTCGACCTAACCGCAGCCTTCCGTATTCCTCCATCCGAATCGTGACCGCGTCACAGCCCGTGTACCGACTCACCGCTGCGCCCCCCCCCCCCTTACCTGTCCACCATGCACACGGTCATAGCCGGCGCACAGGATGCCGGCCATCAGGTCGTCCCGGTACTGGTAGCACATCTCACGGAACGTGTTGGCCACCGTCTTGACGGCGGCCGGCCGGCCCATCTCGATCTCGTGCATGGCCATCCGGTATGTGACGATGTCGGCTAGCGCCTGCGTGTCGGCCGCCGAGCCGGAGCGGCAGCAGTACACCGAGTCGGTAATGCGCGTGATCTTGTTGGACACCCGGTTGGCCACGTATGTGCTGCCGGACGGAGCCGGACGGGGCGGGAGGCAGACGTAAGAGATGGTGATGGTCGTACTAGGATATGACACTGTCTCTGTGACTGATGCCACTACATTAGGCTGGCTGTAACACAAGTTCTGAGACAATCGCTGTTGGCTTAACAATAAACGAGTCTGGCAAGCCAACATAGCACTCGTCGCGATTAAAGGAGACCCGGCTTTCCCATTGCTCTGTATAACTGAGCACGTGACTTAACTCCTAATAGCACAAATTCTAGCCGTCGATCGTGCCGTCGAACGTGCCGTCGATCGTGCCGTCGATCGTGCCGTCGACCGTGCCGTCGATCGTGACTTGCCGTAGGTTCCGGTCAGGCTGGCTGGAAGCAGACAGTGCCGCACCGCATAGTCTGCAAACCAGGCCCGCGCGTCCCGTCCCGACCCGACCCGACCCGACCCGTCCCGGCCCGGCCCGGCCCTGCCCGGCCCGGCCCGGCCCGTCCCGTCCCGTCCCGTCCCGTCCCGTCCCGTCCCGTCCCGTCCCGTCCCGTCCCGTCCCGTCCCGTCCCGTCCCGTCCCGTCCCGTCCCGTCCCGTCCCGTCCCGTCCCGTCCCGTCCCGTCCCGTCCCGTCCCGTCCCGTCCCGTCCCTTGGCCCGTCCCTTGACCCGTCCCGTCCCTTGGCCCGTCCCTTGGCCCGTCCCTTGGCCCGTCCCTTGGCCCGTCCCTTGGCCCGTCCCTTGGCCCGTCCCTTGGCCCGTCCCTTGGCCCGTCCCTTGGCCCGTCCCTTGGCCCGTCCCTTGGCCCGTCCCTTGGCCCGTCCCTTGGCCCGTCCCTTGGCCCGTCCCTTGGTCCGTCCATTGGCCCGTCCCTTGGCCCGTCCCTTGGCCCGTCCCTTGGCCCGTCCCTTGGCCCGTCCATTGGCCCGTCCCTTGGCCCGTCCATTGGCCCGTCCCTTGGCCCGTCCATTGGCCCGTCCCTTGGCCCGTCCATTGGCCCGTCCCTTGGCCCGTCCCTTGGCCCGTCCCCACCCGTCCAGCCCAGCTCACCCAGTGGAGGTGCGGGAGTCAGCGCCGATCACCACACCACCGGGGAACTCTGCCGCCACCAATGTGGTCTGAAACACGGTACACAGTCGCCATGGTCATCTCACCACAGCCGGCCCAGCCGACCGGCTGCTCGGGTGTGTTACAACAGTACTCGGGTGTGTTACAACAGTAGTCGGGTGTGTTACAACAGTACTCGGGTGTGTTACAACAGTACTCGGGTCAGTGACGGAGGATAAGGGGGAGAGGAGAGGGAGGGGGAGGGGAGAGGGAGGGGGAGGGAGGGGGAAAGCAGCCCCCACTCAAGAAGTTTTTTTTTGGGGGGGGGGGGCAAACATGATTCCCCCCCATACATTTGTAAGAGGGGCCCACCAAGAAGTTGGTTCGATGTTGTCCTTTTTGACCAAAACAATGACGCAGGGCCCCCGATATGCCCCCAGCCAGCCAGAGGGGCCTTCTAAGGCCGATAGAATGCCCTCAGTCGGCCTAGTGGGACCCTCAGTAGGCCCGAGGGGGCCCCCTCAGAAGGCCTGAGACTTCAACATGGGCCTGTCCGACGTTGTTTTTTTTGCGACCATTTAGGGGCCCTGCAAAATATAGTGGCCTAAATCCGAGGAGATACCATTTCGCGAGTTTTTTTTTGGGGGGAGGGGGGAGGGGGGGGGGGGGCTTTGGCCGTGGGAGAGGGGCCCTTTGACCGAAGGGGGACCCCTGCGTTTCTTTGCCCCCCCCCCTCCCATCCGAAAATAAGATCCGCCGCCACTGACTCGGGTACAACTGCTCGGGTACGGAAGCAGTCACAGGGGGAGGGTAAAGTTACAACTCACACTGGTAACTAGAGTACCACGGAGAGGCGCACCGTGCCCATTTGTACCCATCACGGGTCTGTTGGTCCGTGTTACAATATGACAAACGAACCGCGAGCTATGTATTAAGCAATGCATTGGGCTGATGGATACAAGTTGTGACATTGTCATAAAACGAGCACCTTACAAGCATATCAATGTCACTGATGACAATGAATTGGGGTTTCGGCGACACCAAAATGGACGCAGATTAAGTCACCAGACTCGGCAGCGACAATCGCCACAACTATCATTCACCAGATAAAAGCCAACTCATGAGAAAGCCTGACATTTTACCATGCTACTGTAGTTCTACTTACGCCCATGTCGTGTTCAGCCGTGAGCCACTCTGGCAGGGGAGCGGCATAGCTGGGGGCGATGTGCTGGGCGGTCTCCATCATTGTTCTGCAGTGCACACACCAGTAAATGTCACACAATAAGGCCAGGCCAGTCACATGTCACGTACACATTTATCATACAATGCAAAATTTTACATCCATTTTATTTTACATTAATCGATTTTACATCCATTTCAGTAAGACTAACTCTGGTTGTATGCAGGGTTGGACTTTTTGCCGGCAAAAGCGTGTGTTTGCCACTTGCTGGTTTACACCGGCAAAAAGTGGCAACAAGTGGCATAAACTAAAACTGCCTGCTTTTTTCATAAAATTGTTTGTAAAATAAGTAAGTATTCCTATATCATTGAACCATTTTCAATGCTGTAATGCAATTGTGAACCTGCAATTATTGCATTAACCAGATTTGCTTAGTCCAACAGCACAATTTCTTTTCACTGGTTTATATATGACAGGGAGTGCTGCTTGACCCGAACTGAGATAGCTTGGACAAATATATATTTAGAACTGTGGAAGGTCATGATGGGCAGTATGGAAAGACAAAGAAACTGTACAGATAATAATAGGTTTTGAGTTTATTTTTGGAGAGTGACACTTCTAAAGAATGTAGTATCTGTGCATTGAGCACCTCAACAGTCTTTGGCAGCGCTGACGCCTTAGGTCCAAGTGACCATGCTGGTTGAGCAAGCAATTTGTCGTTCATTGGTGTGAGGGTTAAGCCCAATTCAATTTGTAGAGTAGGGAGGTTCTGTGGGAAACTTTGTTTTGTGAAAATTTAATGACCCTAGGTCAATATATTCAAGGTCAAATGAGGTGAAATGAGGTCAAACATGCCGAATTGTGTTTGTTATGCTCTCCCCAGCTTGACATCGTTATAGAACACAGTGATTGCATGTATATACCCACGGCATAGGCTGCAATGATTTGTTGGAAAGTCTAATGATACAATAGGGATAATAGAAGTTGCATTTAACATCAGGTCATTTGCATAGCAACATTTCATTGCAGTCATTTTGGAGACATTATTTTTTACTTTGCTGGCCTATAACTAAAAAAGTTTTCAGCTGATTTATATTTTTGTTACTTTAGACGACGCACCGTTCATTTTTTCAGCAGGTACGCTAAACATGATGCACATCAACCGGTAAAATCAGGAGATATTTTTTAAAAAAACAGACCAAAAAAAAACAGGAAGGGTTGGCGGATGTAGACAATACCAATGCACTAAAGAATGTCAGTAGCATTAAATGTCTGGTGAGGTGTGGTATGCTGTGTCCTGTGATTACTGGTGACTGGACTGTATTTGTATTTATGCAGGCCGCAGGGTTGCTCTGGAGTGGAACGATGGTTGCTAAACAAGTCAAAACTTCTCTCATACTCGCCAGCATCATTTTGAAGCCATTTTCACCTAAACTTGTATTCGCTGAGTGAGCGAGTTAGCCAGTGATACCATACAAGACAGAAACTAAATACTAATAGCGATGCAGTGCGCCTATTTTGATTAACAGCCAAATATATGGACTAGAATAATACCTAATGCGACCTTGCATTTATAATGAAACATAACCAAACTCAAGATGACTATGGCCAGGTTTAATTTAGGTGGGGCACCAGGGTACAGTGATGTGGCCAATAAACCACATCACCTGGTGTGGTACCAGGGTGCAGCAGGACGGCTGGCTATGCCGTTATCGCTGGGTGCGTCAGGTTATAGGCTGATAAGTCGGCTGTCTAAGCTGTACTTACACTGAGTGGAAACAGTTGCATGCATAATGGTCATTTACCACAACTTGCAAACAAAGACTGACTTGGACTGCAATACCTCACACCAATATTTAAAAAAATGGAATGTTGGACATGCTTGCAAAAGGCATCTGATTTAGACACCTTAGACAATACATCCAAGACAAGACCAAATGTATAAGGCCCATCTCATCTGAAGCGTTCATTGTAGATTAGGTTGAAATGATTCGCCTTACGTTATCGTAAGGCATGTTTGTGAACTGATGACAAGATGAGACAAATTTTAGCAATTGTTATCGAAGCAAAATATCAATTATTATGTACATTCATACATACGTACCTGAGGTTCTGGAGAACACAAATATATTACAATTTACAAACAAGCAACAGTAGCTAACTCTTGTTCTTGGTGGGTTAGGGCGCGTAAAAACACAGCAGCTAACTCGGGAATCACAGACTTCAACACTACCAACGCCGTGGACGAATTTCGTGAATCCACAAATGACACAAACACACCGAAATTGTAACAATGACACCGGAGTGCCGCAAAGCATGTGGCAACTAATTTATAATACATATTTGTATGCTCGTTACATCTCATAAAGACATAAATAAAGACATAAAAGAAAAGTGCAACAAAGAGCCTCTTGGGCCCATCCGAGGTTGCACCCCCCCCCCCCCCCCACCCACCCCCCCCCCCTCCACCAGTCTCGCCCCTTCAAATCACCTTACTCTACCTGCATAAAAGAAGGCTAATCCCACGAGTATTTATGAACTAATCCCTTCTCTGTAAAGTATTTATCTAATCTAATTTTGAAGGAAGCAAGTGTCACTGCATCAGCGACATCCCCTGGTAGCATATTCCAATGTCCTACAACCCTTCTACTAAAAAATGACTGTCGTAGCCTAGTCCTACTTTGTTTCATAATGAGTTTGTTTGATCTCGTTTGTATGGGTA
>JAXIVJ010019468.1:0-19365 GCA_036785665.1 Chirona hameri | reverse complement strand
GTTTTCAGCAGCACTTACTTCATATTTTCGACTACAACCAGCGTATATTTGACAACTTTCAGAAAGGGGAACATTCCCTTTAATGACATCGATCGTGGTAACCGAAGGACGAAACTCACTGTGGTGTCAGTACTTCTTCAGAGTGCCTCCTTAATCTTCCTGCACGTGGAGTTAGTTCGTGCTCCTAAAAGCTCCCTGTGTGCTCGATAATGGAATCTGGGCGCTGGCAAATTACATTGTCAGAAAACGGGCTATCAAATAGTGCCTTCTTGAAATTATTCCCGATTTTGTACTCTCGGCCTGTTAAATGAAAGCCACTTGGTGTCCTGCTGTCTGTAGTGATATGCTTTAGTTCCACAACTTAATGCACGGATTTTTGACTTTCGATGTAGATTGCTAGGGAATATTGCAAAATATAGCATATATACACGAACGTAATGTGTCCTTACCTATGTTCCCCTGATACGCTGCACATTTGTGTATGACGGTGAGCACCTGTCCCGTCACATTGATGGCAATGTCCCGTTTCAGCGATGAGTTGCACGCCGGGTCAGCGCTGGATTGACGAGTGTGACAACACATGTTTCTGTCCGGGCACCGGCCACTCGTCCTGCACCATGATGGCCTGCGCGCCTGGCAAGCGGCCCATGGTACCCGTCAGGTACGCAGACGCCCCTCTCTCAGGTCATCGCCGAATACTCACGCCATATCAACACCCCACCGGTACTGTTACGTCCGTCAGACGCGGCACACTCACGCCATATAAACACCCCACTGGTACTGTTAAACACCCCACCGGTACTGTTACGTCCGTCAGACGCGGCACACTCACGCCATATAAACACCCCACCGGTACTGTTACGTCCGTCAGACGCGGCACACTCACGCCATATAAACACCCCACCGGTACTGTTACGTCCGTCAGACGCGGCACACTCACGCCATATAAACACCTCACCGGTACTGTTAAACACCCCACCGGTACTGGTACGTCCGTCAGACGCGGCACACTCACGCCATATAAACACCCCACCGGTACTGTTACGTCCGTCAGACGCGGCACACTCACGCCATATAAACACCCCACCGGTACTGTTACGTCCGTCAGACGCGGCACACTCACGCCATATAAACACCCCACCGGTACTGTTACGTCCGTCAGACGCGGCACACTCACGCCATATCAACACCCCACCGGTACTGTTACGTCCGTCAGACGCGGCACACTCACGCCATATAAACACCTCACCGGTACTGTTACGTCCGTCAGACGCGGCACACTCACGCCATATAAACACCCCACCGGTACTGTTACGTCCGTCAGACGCGGCACACTCACGCCATATAAACACCTCACCGGTACTGTTACGTCCGTCAGACGCGGCACACTCACGCCATATAAACACCTCACCGGTACTGTTACGTCCGTCAGACGCGGCACACTCACGCCATATAAACACCTCACCGGTACTGTTACGTCCGTCAGACGCGGGCCCGTGTTATCACGGGCGAGGCCACCGTGTCACCTGTCCCGCCGGCTGCTCGCAATGCTCCCCTGCCAGCACGATGCGCCCCATGTAAATGTAGAGGTGCCACTATCACCGGAAGACCGGGGCGGGGCGCCACGATGGTAGCGACAGCGGTTCCGCGGCATATGCGGCTGACGCAACCGACTTCCGTGCATCATCCTGGCAGTAGCGCCGCTGTATGTTTGGCCTTATTTTAGCGTTTTGCTGCATAGCTTAGAGGTACGCCACTACGCCGTAATATCATGTTCCTTCTTGGAAATGTATTGCAATGGCTATGCGATGCAGGGTCTTATTCATGGTGTGTAGCGCACTGGCGATTGTTGCACTTGTGTAGGTAAGTTTGAGGCCGATATTTAAATGAGGGTAGTGTAGAACTAAAACGTGATAATGCCAACATGTCACAATCATCGACGAGTCGCCATAGCAGCAGTACTTGTACTAAACTAACACAGGCAAGGACTCTGGAAAATGGTGTACGAAATTAATTACCATTTGAATGCGACTCACTGCTATAGACATACACACATATACGTAGTATGCAGTGACCTCGACCTGAATAACCTCAGCCAGCCGGCTCCCCGTTCACCCTCAGGTACATCCACGCGCACGGCGACACGTGTACCGACGAGGGCAGCTCGTGGCGCCACGCATGCAACACGTGCCGCTGCACGGACGGTCGGGTCGTGTGCACCAAACGCCGCTGTCGCCAGTTGCTGAGGAGCACAGTGTTCTCCGGTGAGGAGCACTACGTGCCACGTGTCACGTGCATCGTGGGATATACCACGGACCACGTGACACGTGCCATGTGTCGCGAGCCGCGTGCCATGTGTCGCGTACCACGTACCACGTACCACGTACCACGTACCACGTACCACGTACCACGTACCACGTACCACGTACCACGTACCACGTACCACGTACCACGTACCACGTACCACGTACCACGTACCACGTACCACGTGACACGTATTACGTGCGAGCACTGTACATTTACGTGCACGTGCACTTTCACTAAGCGTATGTGTGCGTGCGCACTGTGCACGGGCACGTTTACCTTACCTGTGCGCGCACGGTTACGTGCCACGTACCACGTCTTGTGGTCGGTGGGCAATGGGTACAGACGGTAAACGGCGCAAGACAGACGTGTGCGGAGTTCAGGAGTTCGGGTGCCAGTCAGCACTTATGCATGTCGTGAGAACGCGGACATATCAGCTTCATCTGCGAGTTTACCGAAAATTAACTGATGTATGCAGTTTCAAGAAGCTGTTTATAACCGTGTATCTGACGTGGAGTTTTAAATGCGCATTCCAATGTCGAAATTTGTTCTGTGAAAAGTGAGCTCAAGATAGTCAAATAATGTAAGGAATTGCGTAGTTCCGATCAAACTAAATATGCACACATGCGAAACTTGTTCACGTTTGGCAAGATGGTGGGCTTGTTTGACTGACACCAATCTTGATAGGTTACACAGAATTCCGTAACACCGACCGCTGACCTCTAACGTGCCCACAGTCCCGGGAGCGGCCGACCCAGACTCGGATAACACCAACAGCTGACCTCTAACGTCCCCACAGTCCCGGGAGCGGCCGACCCAGACTCGGATAACACCAACAGCTGACCTCTAACGTCCCCACAGTCCCGGGAGCGGCCGACCCAGACTCGGATAACACCAACAGCTGACCTCTAACGTCCCCACAGTCCCGGGAGCGGCCGACCCAGACTCGGATAAACAGTGTGAGGAGAAGACAGAGTGGACCGACGAGTGTGACAACCACTGTCGCTGCTCGCCCGGCGGACTCGCCATGTGCACTATCAAGGTCTGCGCGCCCGGAAAACAGGTTCGTGACGTGTAGAGTGACGTGTAGTCGTGACGTCGTGACGTAGAGCGAGGATCTGGAGATGTCACGTTCCCAGAAGACGAGTTTATGCGATGTGTACACCCCCGCAACATCCACTACGGCACGCTTCGTGCAGGTGCTGTGGTCGGTCTTGACCTCATCATGCGTGGATTTGTCATCTGTCGTGCGGTCTCGGTCTAGCCGAGACGCAGTGAGTACCACTGGTGACGTCATATGGCTGTACAACATCCAGCACGGCACGCTTCGGGCTTTCTACTCTATGTTGACCTTATCATGTGTGTACCTTTTCCTGTCATGTGGTCTCGGTGCAGCCGAAATCCAGTAAATACCACTGATTACGTCCGTCTTACATCTACCCAGAACACAGTAAGTGTCTCTGATGACGTCATATGGCCGTACATTGCAGGCGGGACGTGCGCTGCAGAAGCGTCCTAAGCTGGGAGAGCCGTGTGAGGACGGAGAGGATAGGTGGCAGGACGCCTGCAACACCTGCCAGTGTGTCCAGGAGGTCACCGCGTGTACCCGCGAAACGTGCAAACCCACAGAGCAGGAGGTGGACGGCGTGCCAGGTATTACTGGGTCAAGGTCAAATGATCGGTGATGGCCTTTGAAACAGGCGCGGGAAGGGGTGCCCAGTGTTACGTAACTGGGCGGGGGACATGCACGTTTCATTTGTTGTCTGTCTGTCGTGACACTGTGTCGATGCATACATTTGTTCTCACGTGTTCTTGGGTTGTGTATTCCAGCCCTGTCCGGTTGTCTAAGAACGATGCAGAACATCCCTTTTCTGCCTGATCTATGATGGTCTATTGCACATACTGTATGCTGATTGTAGAGTGTAAACATTAACATATTGCAGTTTACTCCATCCCCTATCTCTAACGATCGGTACCTGTATCTCTAACGATCGGTACCTGTATCTCTAACGATCGGTACCTGTATCTCTAACGATAGGTACCTGTATCTCTGACGATCGGTACCTGTATCTCTAACGATCGGTACCTGTATCTCTAACGATCGGTACCTGTACCTCTAACGATCGGTACCTGTATCTCTAACGATCGGTACCTGTACCTCTAACGATCGGTACCTGTACCTCTAACGATCGGTACCTGTATCTCTAACGATCGGTACCTGCATCTCTAACGATCGGTACCTGTACCTCTAACGATCGGTGCTTGTACCTCTAACGATCGGTACCTGTATCTCTAACGATCGGTACCTGTACCTCTAACGATCGGTACCTGTATCTCTAACGATCGGTACCTGTACCTCTAACGATCGGTACCTGTATCTCTAACGATCGGTACCTGTACCTCTAACGATCGGTACCTGTATCTCTAACGATCGGTACCTGTATCTCTAACGATCGGTACCTGTATCTCTAACGATCGGTAACTGTACCTCTAACGATCGGTACCTGTACCTCTAACGATAGGTACCTGTATATATAACGATCGGTACCTGTATCTCTAACGATCGGTATCCGTACCTCTAACGATCGGTATCCGTACCTCTAACGATCGGTACCTGTACCTCTAACAATCGGTACCTGTACTTCTAACGATCGGTACCTGTACCTCTAACGATCGGTACCTGTACCTCTAACGATCGGTACCTGTTCCGTACACCGCAGTACAGCAGTGTCGGCCCGACTCTAGCTGGCTGGACGAATGCGACAACCAGTGTTCGTGCAGCGAGAATGGCATCTCGTACTGCACACTGAAGGCGTGCCCGCACGGCCAGCAGTACGGCGTACCCAAGAAGTTCGTGCGCACCGACAACTCCACGTGCGCCGACGAGGGCGCCACGTGGCGGCAGGACTGCAACACGTGCTCCTGCACGGACGGCAGGATCTCCTGTACTGATGAGAGCTGCGTGGCGGAGGCGGGCATCACAGCCCGTTTCGGAGCCAGAAGAGGTGAGCACAGGGGACGGCTATCGGTGAGTGGCAGGCTATCGGTGAGTGGCAGCCTATCGGTGAGTGGCAGGCCTATCGGTGAGTGGCAGGCCTATCGGTGAGTGGCAGGCTATCGGTGAGTGGCAGCCTATCGGTGAGTGGCAGGCCTATCGGTGAGTGGCAGGCCTAGTTGCAGCGAGTTTGGAACTTGATATATAAGCTTCAGAGTTCAGTGAAAACGAAGGTTGAACTCGTCTGGCTCTTTTAATATGACATATATGGTCATAAGGTGTGTGAGTTCACTTGAGCTCATGTAATTGCGGGAACACTGCTTCGTGAGTGATGAGGTTGATAATTAAATCAAAGGCGGAACAAGGTGCCAACAAATTGTTGAAATGATCAACATTACTAATGTTTGGAACAATCCCAACTGTGATTAAATATGTACCTCAAATATGATGACCCTTCTTTGGCTTCAAATATATTTGGGAACGTCGCAAAATACTTGCATAATCATTTGTATATGCTTGTGTGACACTGACATGCATACACGTGATACGTCTGTCAGTAATGTGACTGGCGTTGCGGGCAGGCCCGAGCTGTGTCCGCGGCTCCAAGTGGACCGATCAGTGTGAGAACACGTGTCGCTGCACGTCGCTCGGACAGCCGGCCTGCTCGCTGAAGGGCTGCGCGCCGGGTAAAAAGGTCAGTCTGCTCAGTCCCTTCACTGTCAGCTGTCTGCTAACTCCCGTAAACCCACCACAGAGGCCACTTAACCCCCGCCAGCCGCTTAACTTATCACGCAGAAACAAGTCGCCACTGAGCAGGACAAGGCCAGCTGTTGTGAGGGTAATGCGGCCCGCACACTGCGTCATCCGGCGCGCGATATCGCGGGATAAAGCTGGTCCGGACCAGCGTTGTATGTGCTGAACACCACGGAACCGCGGAATGTCGCAGTGATATCGCGCGCCGAATGGCCCATGGTGTGCGGCGGCCTTAACCCTATTCCCTGCGGGGGGCAGATTATGCCCCCCCCCCCCCCCCCCGGTAGTTGTTCACTTGCCGCTTCTAAACCGTTAGGCCTAGCGTCCTGAAACTTTGTGACTTTCCCTAAATTGAATGGCGCGTGTTGTGTCAAAAATGTAAAAAATAGGTCCAGCAGAGGCGGTTCCAGGCTCCTGTTTTGGGGAGGGTGTTACGAATGCGGTTTTGCGGCGCATACTTCCTTCGTGGTTTGCAGTGCAATAAATACGCCAGGAAAACAATTACAATGCAATATGCATCATAGATACTGGGATTGTACATATTTTTGGGCCAGAGGCGCACTCAGGATAAAAAATGAGAGGCGATACCCACCCTCAAATTAGGTCCAACTTCAAATTAGTAAGATGATAAAAGCGTTACGCGCATGGTGCCCCCATGTTTTTTTCCTGAATCCGTCTATGCGCAATATATCAAATTTAACAAATTACAGCATATAATGCCCACATGTTGCGTTCATGACGTCCCAAACAATCACGAACAGCACATATTTTTTTTCAGAAAATCCCCCATTTTACATTCCCTGAATACCCCTATGATTTTTATTTTGTTTTGTGTCTTTTGACATATTAAAGACCAGTACATTTGAAGCTCAAAAACGTTTGGGGCATGACAATCGATCGAGCCACATGGCTGCAATGACCTTTCAAAAACACCCACAATTTTCGGATTTTTTGCCCCCTGGGCCCCCATTTTCGAACAAAACAAATATTTCGGTGTCCAAAAAGAGAGATCTTGTCATGACGCATCGAATGGCGCTTTTTCATCGAAATCGACCGAGCGGTTCTCGAGATCTCTGGGGGGGGCAGAATCCGCCCCCCCCCCGCAGGTTAACGTAATTCTGGCCGCCCGCAGGGAATAGGGTTAAGACGGATCAGCGGCAAATGCGCCGTTCAATGGTACTGTGAATCTGACGTCCGATGTCTCGGAAAATATACAACTGAGTGTACATAAGACTACCTCCTAAGACTGAGGCCGCACACTAGGCCATTCGGCCGCGATGTCGCCGCGTTTTTCCGCGGCGGAAAATCGCGGTGAAGTCGCTCCGACATCGCGGTGAAGTCGCGGTGACATTGCGGTGACGTCGCTGCTATATCACCCCGTCAGCCTACGGACAGTGTCCCTATACTCGAAACTTTTTATGATCATTTTTCCACGAAGATATAAGTTAACAACCACGAAACTTGCACATCATAAATTTCATAGCGGCAAGAGCATGCTGTGCACCAGGGGCGGCGCCGTAGGGGGGACGCGGGGAGACACCATCCCCTCCCCTAGTTGTCAGACTGGGGGATTATCCCCCCCCCCCAGTTTTGAACAATCCCCCCAGCCGTTTATCTACACTTTACTCGCAATTATTGCAGTTTTCAGATAACAGAAGCAAAGGAAACCGGCACGCTTCTCTGAAGGCGTGGACGCTCCGACGGACATTGACGTTGACGAGTACCTGGGGCAAGAGCTTGTCATGGCATTGGATGAAGCATGTGCTCAGCTGGAACAGCGCTTCGACCAGGACGGTGTAAAGGAGCACGCAAAGATGGATAACCTTCTATTGGGGCGGCACGATGCAGTTAGCGTGGCTGACCAGCTGCTAGAAAACAGTCCTTGGGCCGCAGATCTGTTCGCGGCCGATCTGTCCCCCCGCCTGCAAGTGGTGTTCTGGGAAAGAAGACCAGCCTCTCTGAGCGAGGCCATCGAGACTATCATGAAGATGCCGGAAAGCTCAAGGGAAATGTTTCCCGAGGTGGTCAAGCTGGTGCAGCTGCTGCTGACACTGCCTGCAAGTTCCGCGACGGCAGAACGGAGCTTCAGCGCGCTGCGTCGCCTCAAAACTTGGCTCCGCTCGACTATGTGCCAAGTGCGGCTCAACTCTGTGGCCATTTGCTACGTCCATCGAAGCCGGGTGGAAAGAGTGGCGGATCTAGGGGGGGGGGCACACTAGCGGATCCAGGGGGGGGGGGCATAGTTACCATGGCCCCAAACGCCTGAAATCGGAGCAAAGTTGTCACATTTCCTGATATAGAAGAAAATCTAACAACTTTTACTAAGGAAAGTTTGTTTTATATCAGCTATCAATGCATAAGCAAGCGAAATCCGATGAGTTTTCAGAATTGTGTGAGACTTTTTAGAATTGGGCCCCAAACCACCCGTGGGCCCCCTTCCAAACCACTGTTCTGGATCCGCCAATGCCCCCCCCCCCCCCCCCCCAGTCACAAATCCGTGGCGCCGCCCCTGCGCTGCACAATTCGTTCCTCTATCTTACTTGGATTCGTTACCGTTGACCTGGGACTTATCTCATGTCGCTGGCGTTCCGCGATTACGTCTCGGAAAAGCTGAGCATGCTCAGCTTTGTTCGCGGAGAAACGCTGGCGTAACGCGGCGAAACGCTGGCGTAACGCGACGAAACGCTGGCGTAACGCGGCGAAACGCTGGCGTAACGCGACTCCGCCGGCCGAATGAAGTGCGTTCAGAGACGCGATTTACGTATTTCGGCCGTCGCACAGGCGGAAAATCACGGCAAATTGGCGCAAAATCGCGGCGACAGGGCGGCCGAATGGCCATAGTGTGCGGCCGAATGGCCACAGTGAGCGGACGCCTTGAGACTACCCCGGTACATCCTGTATCATTGGCTGACGTCACAGGTGTAGCGGTATCCAGCACCACAGGCGGGCGGAATAAACCGGCCTTATTTGTGCACCACAGGCGGGCGGAATAAACCGGCCTTATTTGTGCACCACAGGCGGGCGGAATACACAGGCCTTATTTGTGTGAACCTCAGGCGGTTGCCCCATAATCAACGGACGTCGTTATTGTATCACAGTTTGTGTCCCCGAGGTAACGGTGTTTGTCCTGATACCACAGGCCGGGGTACCTGTGGAGCAGCTACCGGCAGCCGGGGACCGGTGTGACGCCGAGGGCAGTACCTGGAAGGTGGACTGCACTAAATGTGCCTGCTCCGGCGGCTTTGTCCGGTGCACAGAACAGATGTGCACACCCCTGGAGACCAACGACGAAGGTTGGTCAAGGTGGGGGGGGGGGGGGGGGTGTCAAGCAGCTGATCGATGAAATTAAAACGGGCTCGAGACGCGGCTAAGAGGCGTTTACGTTACCTAGGCTCAGATTGTCATGTTCCGATTCGGCTGCATTGTACGTCACGATCAAACATTGATGGATAACAGCTTAAGGCTCAGAACATGTATGTACATACATACACCAGAAACTGAGGTGAAAGGCTGAAACTAGCCAGCTTTTCCTAAAAAAGGCATCATGTATCATGAACCATTGCATCATTACATGATGAACTAGCGTATGTATTTCACCGGCTTAGTCAGTGCATTAATCACAATGGCCGAAGTATTTAGCGCGATGCTCCATAAAAGCCACAACAAGCGTATCTATTTCAAGAATCGCAATATATGCTCGTGATTCCCATTTCCCATATTTTTCTGCAGGTGCCTGTACCGAGGGAGAGGAGTGGATTGACGAGTGCACCAACCGCTGTAAGTGTATCGGCGGTGAGGCCCGCTGCACGCGGCGGCCCTGCTCGCAGGGCGGCAGGGCCGGGGTGCCCGTCCGCTTCGTGGTCCCGGATGGCGGCTCGTGCGACAATGAGGGCGACCAGTGGCAGGACGACTGCAACACGTGCCGCTGTGGCGGCGGCCGCGTCTCCTGCACCAAGGAGCCCTGTGTGGGACTGGAGAGAGGCGGTAAGTCGTCAGGCACACGTGGTGGCATGGGGTTAGAATCAGTGGTGGGGTAGCTGGGTTAGAGTTGATTGCCATGGGTTAGTGCGTTTGAGCATGATAGGAAAGAAAAAGGGTGATTGGTGCTGAACTTAAAGGGACACTGCTACTTTAATGTAAAATTTGAAAGGTTAAAGAGCAATCGTATTTGATTAACACTCTGAAGTTCGTTTTCGAAATTCGCTTACGAGCGAGCGCGAAGCACTCGCTCGTCTTTCCGTGGTGTATGGGACAAATCTGATTATGAGCGGCCCGACCCGGCCCGACCCGGCCCGTGGCGACGCTTTTGAGAAGCTCATATCTCTGCAACCGCATGTCCGATTGACAAGCGAACTTCTTTGCTGAGCAGCCCCATCTAACCTACCCTGTTTGAGACCAGTACCGACTCATGTGGGTGACTACCACTGCGCGTGGCGCGTGCTGCGTGAGGGGTGTCGAAAGGTATTTTCTCGCAATAACTCCGCAACGGCTGGGCAGATTATGTGCACATTTCGTGTGTGGTTAGAGATCCCTCAGCTGCCACTTTCACACAACTCAGGGGTGGGGTGACCACGTGCGCACGTGCACACCCCTATCATATATCTCAGGAACGGCTGAGCCGACTGTGTTCAAATTTGGTGTATGGTTAGGGACCTCTCATCCGCCAGTTTTCCACAAGTCAGGGGTGGGTGCCTCTGCACGTGCGCACGTACACACCCCTATTATGTATCTCAGGAACGGCTGAGACGATTGTGTTCAAATTTGGTATGTGGTTTGGGACCTCTCAGCCGCCACCTTTCCACAAGTCGGGGGTGGGGTGGCTTTGCACGTGCGCACGTGCACACCCCTATTATATATCTCTGGAACGGCTGAGCCGATTGTGTTCAAATTTGGTGTGTGTTTAGGGACCTATCAGCCCCCACTTTCCCACAAGTCAAAGGTGGGTGCCTCTGCACGTGCGCACGTGCGCACCTTTTTCTGTATCTCAGAAACTACTTGCCCGATCGAGTTGAAATTCCCCATATATTTCCTTCGCGCTCGCTCATGCATCGCCAACTACGGCGCCTTACTGGTATTTACGGCGCCACTAGTATGTCCGCGCCTGACCCGCGCCTGACACATCCGTATGTCCGCGCCTGACCCGTAATGAGATTCGGTACAAATTGAGCATGGGATTTGAAGATGCTCAATTAAAAGCAGATTAAAGTCAAGAGTGTTTAAATAATACCGTGAATAATCGCGTCATCCACATCACGTACTTCTGCATTTTAACATCATCCTTGTGATTCGATTTTAATTGCATTCTCACGTCAAACAAATGAGGTCCGTCGTCATGTGTCCATATTGATATAATACCGTCTGTCCACACCCTCAGGCGGTAAGAAGAAGCCGGGTAACTGTCCGTACGTCCCGCCGGGCACGCTAGGTATCTGTATAAACGGCTGTAACGGAGACGACATGTGCAATGGAGACGAGAAGTGCTGCTCTAACGGTTGCGGAGCCATGTGCATGAAGCCAGGTCAGTGGTCACGGCGTCATGGAACACTGCACTTTTCAGATGAAGCTGCGTTAAATGAACGCGTCCGCGGGCATTTCTAAAACATGTGTCATGTGTTAAAGCGGATCAGCATGAGTCTCGCCTCCAAACGATTAAATACATAGGTCGCCAAAGCGACAAATACGAACCATTGTAATGCGTGAATGGCATAATCAGATAGATAGGTAGCTTTTTCTGATCTGCTGTTATTAGTCACCAGCTTCAAGCTTGCTTCTTCGTGTATTTGGATCGATTTGTACTGGTTACACCGGTGTGTACCACCGGTGTGTACCATTACCATTTACCATGTTACCGGTGTGTACCATTTTCATCGAGTTATGCGCACTGTCTGAATGGCCTGAACCAGTGAAACCACAGCCCGTCTCTTTGGGCATCGTTTACTGCAGACTCGTGTCTGGAGGGCATTTCCTGGGCCGATGACTGTAACGAATGCGACTGTCTCAACGGAGAGCCCGTCTGTACCAATAAAATCTGCGCCAGAAACGATATTCAGTTCGACCAGCCAGCAGCAAGGCCTCCAACGCCAGTTCTCAAGGTCGAAGGTAAGTACTGAATGGCACAGGACGACGCGATGCGTCTTAGAGATATAACACATAATGTATATATATATATATATATATATATATATATATATATATATATATATATATATATATATATATATATATATATATATATATATATATATATATATATATATATATATATATATATATATATATATATATATATATATATATATATATATATATATATATATATATATATATATATATATATATATATATATATATATATATATATATATATATATATATATATATATATATATATATATATATATATATATATATATATATATATATATATATATATATATATATATATATATATATATATATATATATATATATATATATATATATATATATATATATATATATATATATATATATATATATATATATATATATATATATATATATATATATATATATATATATATATATATATATCTGTCTGTCTGTCTGTCTGTCTGTCTGTCTGTCTGTCTGTCTGTCTGTCTGTCTGTCTGTCTGTCTGTCTGTCTGTCTGTCTGTCTGTCTGTCTGTCTGTCTGTCTGTCTGTCTGTCTGTCTGTCTGTCTGTCTGTCTGTCTGTCTGTCTGTCTGTCTGTCTGTCTGTCTGTCTGTCTGTCTGTCTGTCTGTCTGTCTGTCTGTCTGTCTGTCTGTCTGTCTGTCTGTCTGTCTGTCTGTCTGTCTGTCTGTCTGTCTGTCTGTCTGTCTGTCTGTCTGTCTGTCTGTCTGTCTGTCTGTCTGTCTGTCTGTCTGTCTGTCTGTCTGTCTGTCTGTCTGTCTGTCTGTCTGTCTGTCTGTCTGTCTGTCTGTCTGTCTGTCTGTCTGTCTGTCTGTCTGTCTGTCTGTCTGTCTGTCTGTCTGTCTGTCTGTCTGTCTGTCTGTCTGTCTGTCTGTCTGTCTGTCTGTCTGTCTGTCTGTCTGTCTGTCTGTCTGTCTGTCTGTCTGTCTGTCTGTCTGTCTGTCTGTCTGTCTGTCTGTCTGTCTGTCTGTCTGTCTGTCTGTCTGTCTGTCTGTCTGTCTGTCTGTCTGTCTGTCTGTCTGTCTGTCTGTCTGTCTGTCTGTCTGTCTGTCTGTCTGTCTGTCTGTCTGTCTGTCTGTCTGTCTGTCTGTCTGTCTGTCTGTCTGTCTGTCTGTCTGTCTGTCTGTCTGTCTGTCTGTCTGTCTGTCTGTCTGTCTGTCTGTCTGTCTGTCTGTCTGTCTGTCTGTCTGTCTGTCTGTCTGTCTGTCTGTCTGTCTGTCTGTCTGTCTGTCTGTCTGTCTGTCTGTCTGTCTGTCTGTCTGTCTGTCTGTCTGTCTGTCTGTCTGTCTGTCTGTCTGTCTGTCTGTCTGTCTGTCTGTCTGTCTGTCTGTCTGTCTGTCTGTCTGTCTGTCTGTCTGTCTGTCTGTCTGTCTGTCTGTCTGTCTGTCTGTCTGTCTGTCTGTCTGTCTGTCTGTCTGTCTGTCTGTCTGTCTGTCTGTCTGTCTGTCTGTCTGTCTGTCTGTCTGTCTGTCTGTCTGTCTGTCTGTCTGTCTGTCTGTCTGTCTGTCTGTCTGTCTGTCTGTCTGTCTGTCTGTCTGTCTGTCTGTCTGTCTGTCTGTCTGTCTGTCTGTCTGTCTGTCTGTCTGTCTGTCTGTCTGTCTGTCTGTCTGTCTGTCTGTCTGTCTGTCTGTCTGTCTGTCTGTCTGTCTGTCTGTCTGTCTGTCTGTCTGTCTGTCTGTCTGTCTGTCTGTCTGTCTGTCTGTCTGTCTGTCTGTCTGTCTGTCTGTCTGTCTGTCTGTCTGTCTGTCTGTCTGTCTGTCTGTCTGTCTGTCTGTCTGTCTGTCTGTCTGTCTGTCTGTCTGTCTGTCTGTCTGTCTGTCTGTCTGTCTGTCTGTCTGTCTGTCTGTCTGTCTGTCTGTCTGTCTGTCTGTCTGTCTGTCTGTCTGTCTGTCTGTCTGTCTGTCTGTCTGTCTGTCTGTCTGTCTGTCTGTCTGTCTGTCTGTCTGTCTGTCTGTCTGTCTGTCTGTCTGTCTGTCTGTCTGTCTGTCTGTCTGTCTGTCTGTCTGTCTGTCTGTCTGTCTGTCTGTCTGTCTGTCTGTCTGTCTGTCTGTCTGTCTGTCTGTCTGTCTGTCTGTCTGTCTGTCTGTCTGTCTGTCTGTCTGTCTGTCTGTCTGTCTGTCTGTCTGTCTGTCTGTCTGTCTGTCTGTCTGTCTGTCTGTCTGTCTGTCTGTCTGTCTGTCTGTCTGTCTGTCTGTCTGTCTGGCTGGCTGTCTGGCTGGCTGTCTGGCTGGCTGGCTGGCTGGCTGGCTGGCTGGCTGGCTGGCTGGCTGGCTGGCTGGCTGGCTGGCTGGCTGGCTGGCTGGCTGGCTGGCTGGCTGGCTGGCTGGCTGGCTGGCTGGCTGGCTGGCTGGCTGGCTGGCTGGCTGGCTGGCTGGCTGGCTGGCTGGCTGGCTGGCTGGCTGGCTGGCTGGCTGGCTGGCTGGCTGGCTGGCTGGCTGGCTGGCTGGCTGGCTGGCTGGCTGGCTGGCTGGCTGGCTGGCTGGCTGGCTGGCTGGCTGGCTGGCTGGCTGGCTGGCTGGCTGGCTGGCTGGCTGGCTGGCTGGCTGGCTGGCTGGCTGGCTGGCTGGCTGGCTGGCTGGCTGGCTGGCTGGCTGGCTGGCTGGCTGGCTGGCTGGCTGGCTGGCTGGCTGGCTGGCTGGCTGGCTGGCTGGCTGGCTGGCTGGCTGGCTGGCTGGCTGGCTGGCTGGCTGGCTGGCTGGCTGGCTGGCTGGCTGGCTGGCTGGCTGGCTGGCTGGCTGGCTGGCTGGCTGGCTGGCTGTCTGTCTGTCTGTCTGTCTGTCTGTCTGTCTGTCTGTCTGTCTGTCTGTCTGTCTGTCTGTCTGTCTGTCTGTCTGTCTGTCTGTCTGTCTGGCTGTCTGGCTGTCTGGCTGTCTGGCTGTCTGTCTGGCTGTCTGTCTGTCTGGCTGTCTGGCTGTCTGGCTGTCTGTCTGTCTGGCTGTCTGTCTGGCTGTCTGTCTGGCTGTCTGTCTGGCTGTCTGTCTGGCTGTCTGTCTGGCTGTCTGTCTGGCTGTCTGTCTGGCTGTCTGTCTGGCTGTCTGTCTGGCTGTCTGTCTGGCTGTCTGTCTGGCTGTCTGTCTGGCTGTCTGTCTGGCTGTCTGTCTGGCTGTCTGTCTGGCTGTCTGTCTGGCTGTCTGTCTGGCTGTCTGTCTGGCGGTCTGTCTGGCGGTCTGTCTGGCTGTCTGTCTGGCTGTCTGTCTGGCTGTCTGTCTGGCGGTCTGTCTGGCGGTCTGTCTGGCTGTCTGTCTGGCTGTCTGTCTGGCTGTCTGTCTGGCTGTCTGTCTGGCTGTCTGTCTGGCTGTCTGTCTGGCTGTCTGTCTGGCTGTCTGTCTGGCTGTCTGTCTGGCTGTCTGTCTGGCTGTCTGTCTGGCTGTCTGTCTGGCTGTCTGTCTGGCTGTCTGTCTGGCTGTCTGTCTGGCTGTCTGTCTGGCTGTCTGTCTGGCTGTCTGTCTGGCTGTCTGTCTGGCTGTCTGTCTGGCTGTCTGTCTGGCTGTCTGTCTGGCTGTCTGTCTGGCTGTCTGTCTGGCTGTCTGTCTGGCTGTCTGTCTGGCTGTCTGTCTGGCTGTCTGTCTGGCTGTCTGTCTGGCTGTCTGTCTGGCTGTCTGTCTGGCTGTCTGTCTGGCTGTCTGTCTGGCTGTCTGTCTGGCTGTCTGTCTGGCTGTCTGTCTGGCTGTCTGTCTGGCTGTCTGTCTGGCTGTCTGTCTGGCTGTCTGTCTGGCTGTCTGTCTGGCTGTCTGTCTGGCTGTCTGTCTGGCTGTCTGTCTGGCTGTCTGTCTGGCTGTCTGTCTGGCTGTCTGTCTGGCTGTCTGTCTGGCTGTCTGTCTGGCTGTCTGTCTGGCTGTCTGTCTGGCTGTCTGTCTGGCTGTCTGTCTGGCTGTCTGTCTGGCTGTCTGTCTGGCTGTCTGTCTGTCTGACTGTCTGTCTGGCTGTCTGTCTGTCTGTCTGTCTGTCTGTCTGTCTGGCTGTCTGTCTGTCTGTCTGTCTGTCTGTCTGTCTGTCTGTCTGTCTGGCTGTCTGGCTGTCTGGCTGTCTGTCTGTCTGGCTGTCTGGCTGTCTGGCTGTCTGGCTGTCTGGCTGTCTGGCTGTCTGGCTGTCTGGCTGTCTGGCTGTCTGGCTGTCTGGCTGTCTGGCTGGCTGGCTGGCTGGCTGGCTGGCTGGCTGGCTGGCTGGCTGCTGGCTGGCTGGCTGGCTGGCTGGCTGGCTGTCTGGCTGGCTGGCTGGCTGGCTGTCTGGCTGTCTGGCTGTCTGGCTGTCTGGCTGTCTGGCTGGCTGGCTGGCTGGCTGGCTGGCTGGCTGCTGGCTGGCTGGCTGGCTGGCTGGCTGGCTGGCTGGCTGGCTGGCTGTCTGGCTGTCTGGCTGGCTGGCTGGCTGGCTGGCTGGCTGGCTGGCTGGCTGGCTGGCTGGCTGGCTGGCTGGCTGGCTGGCTGGCTGGCTGGCTGGCTGGCTGGCTGGCTGGCTGGCTGGCTGGCTGGCTGGCTGGCTGGCTGGCTGGCTGGCTGGCTGGCTGGCTGGCTGGCTGGCTGGCTGGCTGGCTGGCTGGCTGGCTGGCTGGCTGGCTGGCTGGCTGGCTGGCTGGCTGGCTGGCTGGCTGGCTGGCTGGCTGGCTGGCTGGCTGGCTGGCTGGCTGGCTGGCTGGCTGGCTGGCTGTCTGTCTGTCTGTCTGTCTGTCTGTCTGTCTGTCTGTCTGTCTGTCTGTCTGTCTGTCTGTCTGTCTGTCTGTCTGTCTGTCTGGCTGTCTGGCTGTCTGGCTGTCTGTCTGTCTGGCTGTCTGGCTGTCTGTCTGTCTGTCTGTCTGTCTGTCTGTCTGTCTGTCTGTCTGTCTGTCTGTCTGTCTGTCTTTCTGTCTGTCTGGCTGGCTGTCTGTCTGTCTGTCTGTCTGGCTGTCTGGCTGTCTGGGCTGTCTGGCTGTCTGTCTGGCTGTCTGTCTGGCTGTCTGTCTGGCTGTCTGTCTGGCTGTCTGTCTGGCTGTCTGTCTGGCTGTCTGTCTGGCTGTCTGTCTGGCTGTCTGTCTGGCTGTCTGTCTGGCTGTCTGTCTGGCTGTCTGTCTGGCTGTCTGTCTGGCTGTCTGTCTGGCTGTCTGTCTGGCTGTCTGTCTGGCGGTCTGTCTGGCGGTCTGTCTGGCTGTCTGTCTGGCTGTCTGTCTGGCTGTCTGTCTGGCTGTCTGTCTGGCTGTCTGTCTGGCTGTCTGTCTGGCTGTCTGTCTGGCTGTCTGTCTGGCTGTCTGTCTGGCTGTCTGTCTGGCTGTCTGTCTGGCTGTCTGTCTGGCTGTCTGTCTGGCTGTCTGTCTGGCTGTCTGTCTGGCTGTCTGTCTGGCTGTCTGTCTGGCTGTCTGTCTGGCTGTCTGTCTGGCTGTCTGTCTGGCTGTCTGTCTGGCTGTCTGTCTGGCTGTCTGTCTGGCTGTCTTTCTGGCTGTCTGTCTGGCTGTCTGTCTGGCTGTCTGTCTGGCTGTCTGTCTGGCTGTCTGTCTGGCTGTCTGTCTGGCTGTCTGTCTGGCTGTCTGTCTGGCTGTCTGTCTGGCTGTCTGTCTGGCTGTCTGTCTGGCTGTCTGTCTGGCTGTCTGTCTGGCTGTCTGTCTGGCTGTCTGTCTGGCTGTCTGTCTGGCTGTCTGTCTGGCTGTCTGTCTGGCTGTCTGGCTGTCTGTCTGTCTGTCTGTCTGTCTGTCTGTCTGTCTGGCTGGCTGGCTGTCTGGCTGTCTGGCTGTCTGGCTGTCTGGCTGTCTGGCTGTCTGGCTGTCTGACTGCTGTCTGGCTGTCTGGCTGTCTGGCTGTCTGGCTGTCTGGCTGTCTGGCTGTCTGGCTGTCTGGCTGTCTGGCTGGCTGGCTGGCTGGCTGGCTGGCTGGCTGGCTGGCTGGCTGGCTGGCTGGCTGGCTGGCTGGCTGGCTGGCTGGCTGGCTGGCTGGCTGGCTGGCTGGCTGGCTGGCTGGCTGGCTGGCTGGCTGGCTGGCTGGCTGGCTGGCTGGCTGGCTGGCTGGCTGGCTGGCTGGCTGGCTGGCTGGCTGGCTGGCTGGCTGGCTGGCTGGCTGGCTGGCTGGCTGGCTGGCTGGCTGGCTGGCTGGCTGGCTGGCTGGCTGGCTGGCTGGCTGGCTGGCTGGCTGGCTGGCTGGCTGGCTGGCTGGCTGGCTGGCTGGCTGGCTGGCTGGCTGGCTGGCTGGCTGGCTGGCTGGCTGGCTGGCTGGCTGGCTGGCTGGCTGGCTGGCTGGCTGGCTGCTGGCTGGCTGGCTGGCTGGCTGGCTGGCTGGCTGGCTGGCTGGCTGGCTGGCTGGCTGGCTGGCTGGCTGGCTGGCTGGCTGGCTGGCTGGCTGGCTGGCTGGCTGGCTGGCTGGCTGGCTGGCTGGCTGGCTGGCTGGCTGGCTGGCTGGCTGGCTGGCTGGCTGGCTGGCTGGCTGGCTGGCTGGCTGGCTGGCTGGCTGGCTGGCTGGCTGGCTGGCTGGCTGGCTGGCTGGCTGGCTGGCTGGCTGGCTGGCTGGCTGGCTGGCTGGCTGGCTGGCTGGCTGGCTGGCTGGCTGGCTGCTGGCTGGCTGGCTGGCTGGCTGGCTGGCTGGCTGCTGTCTGGCTGGCTGGCTGTCTGTCTGGCTGTCTGTCTGGCTGTCTGGCTGTCTGGCTGTCTGGCTGTCTGGCTGTCTGGCTGTCTGGCTGTCTGGCTGTCTGGCTGTCTGGCTGTCTGGCTGTCTGGCTGTCTGGCTGTCTGGCTGTCTGCTGTCTGGCTGTCTGGCTGTCTGGCTGTCTGGCTGTCTGGCTGTCTGGCTGTCTGGCTGTCTGGCTGTCTGGCTGTCTGGCTGTCTGGCTGTCTGGCTGTCTGGCTGTCTGGCTGTCTGGCTGTCTGGCTGTCTGGCTGTCTGGCTGTCTGGCTGTCTGGCTGTCTGGCTGTCTGGCTGTCTGGCTGTCTGGCTGTCTGGCTGTCTGGCTGTCTGGCTGTCTGGCTGTCTGGCTGTCTGGCTGTCTGGCTGTCTGGCTGTCTGGCTGTCTGGCTGTCTGGCTGTCTGGCTGTCTGGCTGTCTGGCTGTCTGGCTGTCTGGCTGTCTGGCTGTCTGGCTGTCTGGCTGTCTGGCTGTCTGGCTGTCTGGCTGTCTGGCTGTCTGGCTGTCTGGCTGTCTGGCTGTCTGGCTGTCTCTGGCTGTCTGGCTGTCTGGCTGTCTGGCTGTCTGGCTGTCTGGCTGTCTGG
>JAXIVJ010019467.1:0-19368 GCA_036785665.1 Chirona hameri | reverse complement strand
AGAGAGAGAGAGAGAGAGAGAGAGAGAGAGATGAGAGAGAGAGAGAGAGAGAGAGAGAGAGAGAGAGAGAGAGAGAGAGATCTAGGTACGATACGTTGGCACACTGTGGACGCATCTGCGAGTGCGAGCAAAACAATATTTCATGTTATTACGAGCGAGCGCTTGGCGCTCGCTCGTCCTTCCGTGGTATATGGGCAAAATCTGAATATGAGCGGCCCGGCCCGGCCCGACCCGTGGCGACGCTTTTGAGAAGCTTATATCTCTGCAACCGTAAGTCCGATTGACAATTGGACTTCTTTGCTGAGTAGCCCCATCCAACATACCCTGTTTGAAATCAGTGCTGACTAACATGGGTGACTACGACTGCGTGTGGCGCGTGCCGCTTGAGAGGTGTTGAAAAGTGTTTTCTAGCAAAAACTCTGCAACGGCTGGGTCGATTGTGTGCACATTTTGTGTGTTGTTAGGGACCCCTCAACCGCCGCCTTCCCACAAGTCAGGGGTGGGTTTCCTCTGCACGTGTGCACGTGCACACCCCTATTCTATATCTCAGGAACGGCTGAGCCGATTGTGTTCAAATTTGGTGTGCGGTTAGGGACTTCTCAGCCGCCAGTGTCCCACAAGTTAGGGGTGGGGGCATCTGCACGTGCGCACGTGCACACCCCTATTATATACCTCAGGAACGGCTGAATCAATTGTGTTCAAATATGGAGTGTGGTTATGGACCTCTCACCCGCCACTTGCCGACAAGCCAGGGGTGGGTTGCCTGTGCACGTGGGCACGTGCGCACCTTTTTTTGTATCTCAGAAACTACTTGCCCGATCGAGTTGAAATTCGCCATACATTTCCTTCGCGCTCGCTTGTTCATCGCCAACTATGGCGCCTTACTGGTATAATCCTAATATACTGTAGCTCAGATGCGACAATATACGCCCTCACATGCTTCATTTCTTTCCGTCATTGTTGCTATCATGACAACATATTCGTGAAGGTCTACACGGGAATATATATAGATACAGGAATTAAACACAGCACTGCCAATTTACGCATACTGTCGCTCTATTTCTGTACTCCTTATTTCTAAGAACAACTTGTCCACGAAGATCTATTAGAGAGCGCAATAAAATAGTATTGGGGTGCTCGACTTTCTCCGAAGCTATGACAGTACCGGATTTCACGTGAAAGACCCGCTTACATAGGAAAACATCCACGCCCTGGACCGGATTTTCCTGAACGATCACGCGACAAGTCTTACTCGTACTACCGATGGCTTCAAACGCGGTATCCTCGTCGCTTCTGGTCACACGATTGCTTCATTGTAGCTGATGTGAACAATACAAACATCAGTAACATGGTATTTATATAAAAAGGACAAGAACGTGCGCTGTTGCCAGCCAGCCTTCATTACAGAAGTTAATTAAGAACTGGATTTTTCATTGTATATTAATAGTTAGGTTGATGGAAGACGTAATGCGCTGCGGACACGATCAAAGATTATTGCGCGGTTGGATTGAGACTAGCATAGACGGGGCAAATAGTTAAATTTTACATATAATTGTTTGAGTCGAAAGTCGTTAGAGTGGTTGCCTAGCAACCGTGTTATTTACCAAACAACCATTGGCTCTCATGTTTTCAGTAATCTGTGATGAGGTTTGTGATAGGAGCAGTAATTAAAGATGAATGGCGTGCATATTGAAGTATTAGCCGTTTCCACGAAGGATTATTGCGCTGAAAAGATTCTGAAAAGTTTACAAAAGTTTTGGTATAAAAGTCTTAGTATTAAAGTCTTACAGCATAAAAGTCTTATAAAAGTCATAAAACGTCACTTTTTAAGACTTTTATAAGACTTTAATGCTTATTACTTTTATACTAAGACTTTTATACTAAGACTTTTATACTAAGACCTTTATACTAAGACTTTTATACTAAGACTTTTATACTATGACTTTTATACTAATACTTTTATACTAAGACTTTTATACCAAGACTTTTATACTAAGACTTCTTTACTAAGACTTTTATACCAAAACTTTTTAAAACTTTTCACACTTTTCAACAACAACAAAAATTGTGCAATAATCCTTCGGGAAAACGGCTATTATGTGCTTATCATTCATATAATGTGGTTCTGATCATACTATATATATTTGTATTAAACAACCGGCATTCATTTTTGAACATGATTTGGAAATAGCAGCGTGGGAAGACAGTAATGCCAGCAAGTACAGTTCGCACTTAGAGTGAAGATTTAAGCGAAGATGAGCAGTGAGCACGGACGGCGAATCAGGTTCCTCAGATGAGGTTGGAGGATACAAACAAACAAAAGTGAAAAGGTGAGTTGGCAATCGCAAGTAAAACAAAAAGAGGTCCACTTAGATCATCAATCTGTCTGAAATGATTTACATCCGGGAACATGGGAAGGTTGGATTACGTCATTATGAAGTCATCCTAAAGCAGGCCGGTCATTCGTGAACGGGGGCTGCATGCCCTCCACATATCTTCGACACTTGCTAATAGCCTTTTGAGTACAAATAGATGAATAAGAAACGTTTTGTCGATGCTATTTTTGGCCTGGAGGCTTTTGCGTTTGCTGTATGTGGCTACCCTTAAAGTATTTTCGGTTATTTACAGTTTTTATAAAGTCGACTTTTTAAAACGTGACGACCTCTCGTTTGACGGTCACAAGCGTGCATTATCTTCATATCTGAGGTTCATTTTTAGCATCTGTATGCTGCAAATATATTATTATCTTTGCACCCTGCAGGATGCAACGATGCAGCTCGATATTTGAGTTCATTTTCATGTTGTCAAATATGAAGATATGAAATCCTTCAAATGTTTTCGGGCAGATTAAAATATTTTGCTTCGTGAGTGCCACAGCAAAAAACCTCGTGCCTTCGGCACTCGGTTTTTGCTGGGCACTCACTCAGCAAAGCTATTATTATCTTCCCTGGAAAAGTCGAAAGATTCTATACCAGTAAGGCGTCGCAGTTGGCGATGAACGAGCGAGCGCGAACGAAATGTATGCTGAATTTCATCTCGATCGGGCAAGTAGTTTCTGAGATACAAAACAGGGTGAGCACGTGCACACGTGCAGAGACACTCCACCCCTGACTTGTGGGAAATTGGCGGCTAAGAGGTCCCTAACCACACGCCAAAGTTGAACACAATCGGCTCAGCCGTTCCTGAGATATATAATAGGGGTGTGCACGTGCGCACGTGCAGAATCACCCCACCCTTGAGTTGTGTGAAAGCGGCGGCTGAGGGGCCCCTAACCACACACCAAATTTGCACATAATCGGCTCAGCCGTTGCAGAGTTTTTGCGAGAAAACACTTTTCAACACTCCTCACGCGGCACGCGCCACGCGCAGTGGTAGTCACCCACATGTGTTGGAACTTGTCTCAAACAGGGTAGGTTGGATGGGGCTGCTCAGCAAAGAAGCCCGCTTGTCAATCGGACGAGCGGTTGCAGAGATATGAGCTTCCAAAAGCGTCGCCACGGGCCGGGTTGGGTTGGGCCGCTCATATTAAGATTTTCCCATACACCTCGGAAGGACGAGCGAGCGTAACCAGTAAGGCGCCGTAGTTGGCGATGAACGAGCGAGCGCGAAGGAAATGTATGGGGAATTTCAACTCGATCGGGCAAGTATTTACGGAGATACAAAAAAGGGTGCGCACGTGCGCACGTGGAGAAGCATCCACCCTTGACTTGTGGGAAAGTGGCGGCTAAGAGGTCCCTAACCACACACCACATTTGAACACAACCGGCTCAGCCGTTCCTGCGATATATAATAGGGGTGCGCACGTGCGCACGTGCAGAGCCACCCCACACATGACGTGTGGGAAACTGGCGGACGAAAGGTCCCTAACCACATACCAAATTTGCACACAATCGGCTCAGCCGTTGCAGAGTTTTTGCGAGAAAACACTTCTCAACACCCCTCACGCGGCACGCGCCACGCGCAGTGGTAGTCACCCACATGAGTCAGCACCGGTCTCAAACAGGGTAGATTGGATGGGCTGCTCAGCAAAGAAGTCCGCTTGTCAATCGGACGTGTGGTTGCAGAAATATGAGCTCAAAAGCGTCACCACGGGCCGGGCCGGGTCGGGCCAGGCCGGGCCGGGCCGCTCATAATCATATTTTTCCCATATACCAGTAAGGCGCCGTAGTTGGCGATGAACGAGCGAGCGCGAAGGAAATGTATGGCGAATTTCAACTCGATCGGGCATATAGTTTCTGAGATACAAAAAGGGTGCGCACGTGCGCACGTGCAGAGGAACCCCATCCCTGACTTATGGGAAAGTGGCGGCTGAGAGGTCCCTAACCGCACACCAAATTTGAACACAATCATCTCAGCCGTTCCTGAGATATGGAAAAGGGGTGTGCACGTGCGCACGTGCAGAGGCACCCCACCCCCGACTTGTAGGAAGGCGGCGACTGAGGGGTCCCTAACCACACACCAAATTTGAACTCAATCGGCTCAGCTGTTCCTGAAATATATAATAGGGGTGTGCACGTGTGCACGTGCAGAGGCACCCTATCCCTGACTTGTGGGAAAGTGGCGGCTGAGAGGTCCCTAACCACACACCAAATGTGCACACAATCGGCTGAGCCGTTGTAGAGTTTTTGCGATAAAACACTTTTCAACACCCCTCACGCGGCACGCGCCACGCGCAGTGGTAGTCACCCATGTGAGTCAGTTCTGGTAAAAAAAAAACAGGGTAGGTTGGATGGGGTACTCAGCAAAGAAGCTTGTCAATCGAACTTACGGTTGCAGAGATATAAGCTTCTCAAAAGCGTCGCCACGGGCCGGCTCGCTAATATTCACATTTCCCCCCCCCCATATATCATGGAAGGATGAGCGAGCGCTTCGCGCACGCTCGTAATAATTTAAATTTGAACTTCAATAAAATTTTATTTGAACTTCAATACTATTTTATTTGAACTTCAATGCAATTTTATTTGAACTCATAACAATTATAAAATATGTAGCTACATATGTAATGACTCGTCAAAGACGAACCAATAATTATCGTAATGTGGGAATAAGTTGTCGGATACAAGTATAGGCAAGCGCTATACCAGTAAGTGAGGCGCCGTAGGTGGTGATGAACGAGCGAGCGCGAAGGAAATGTATAGGGAATTTCAACTCGATCGGGAAAGTTGTTTCCGAGACACAAAAAAGAGTGCGCATGTGCGCACGTGCAGACACCCACCTTTGACTTGTGGGGAAAGTGGAGGCTGAGAGGTCCCTAACCACACACCAAATTTGAACACAAACGGCTCAGCCGTTCCAGAGATACGTAGCACATGCGCACGTGCAAAGCCACCCCACCTTTGACTTGTGGAAAGGCGGCGGCTGAGAGGCCCCTAACCACGCACCAAATTCGAACACAATCGGCTCAGCCGTTCCTGAGATACAGAATAGGGGTGTGCAGGTGCGTACGTGCAGAATCACCCCACCCCTGAGTTGTGTGCAAGTGGCGGCTGAGGGGTCCCTAACCACACAACATTTCAACATAATCTGCCCAGCCGTTGCGGAGTTATTGCGAGAAAACACCTTTCAACACCCCTCACGCGGCACACGCCACGCGCAGTGGTAGTCACCCACATGAGTCAGCACTGGTCTCACACAGGGTAGGTTAGGTGGGGCTGCTCAGCAAAGAAGTCCGCTTGTCAATCGGACGTGCGGTTGCAGAGATATGAGCTTCTCAAAAGCGTCGCCACGGGTCGGGCCGGGTCGGGCCGAGCCGGGTCGGGCCGCTCATAATCATATTTTTCCCATACACCACGAAAGGAGGAGCGAGCGCTTCGCAGTCGCTCGTAATAACCCGCCGCCGTCCATTTTGGCCAATCTGTCAGACTGTCTGCTGTTTTTGTCGGTGTTGGCACGATTTTGGCACGATCTATTCGCGGCCGGCTGTTGCCGTTTCTGCAACACTTGGTCTGACAGCTACAGCTGGTCTGGTCTGACAGCTGGTCTGACAGCTACAGCTGTCCCCGGGTCTGCAGTGCCCTGTCACTAGACCCCCCCCCCCCCTCCCCTCCCCCTCACACCCGTCCCAAGCGGGTCAGCTGGCCGGCCATCTCCTACCTGCACCTCACCGGCAGGGCGGCAGTGCTGCACGGTGAGTCACGAACTCATTAACACGGACGACGGAGATGTGGTGTCGTGAGGTGCCGCTAACTCCTCGAAAGCATGACTCATGCCTCCCGCGTCGTGATCATGGTGTGCTGATGCCATTTGGGCCGTGATGTGTGGTCGTGACAGATAATGTGACATAACCACTTGAATGTCAGATTGAGGTAGTTTTTGCTAGATTAGACCAGTTCGTACTAGATCAGACGATTGCTAATATGTGGAGTGTCACTCGACAGGTTTTATTGGATTCATTCCTCACATTTCCTAGATTTTCGATTACATTAATACAATGCACAATTACAGTAACATATTTTCATAAAATGGTGACATTTCCATGTTCGCAAGTTCTCTTAATTTCCTGAATATTTTTGGAAGAAAATGGGTTTGTATTGTATTTCTGTAATGTCACTGCCTCAATACAAGTTCATTCCTACACGGCAGCAACCCACTGGCAAGAAAATTACACACATTAACGATAGACCTGTCGCTAGTGTGTATAATTTTCTTGCGAGTCTGCCACCTGTGGTAGATAGATGAGCCAAATTCAGAAGGCTTGTCCGAAGAAAGATCAGTAGTATGCAATTTATAAGATCAAAAATACTATTGTATTCAGCTGTTACCACTGTGACATAGCATCGCTATCACTAAGTATATGTTCGGCACTTCTTTTGAACATCTGGGTTTAGGCCAAATAGGCTTAAATAATGTTGTCATACGATGATAAACTCACTCTTATAGGAGTGGATCATGTGTGCAGTTAATTTATAATAAGGTATTTATTAAGGCATTATGAGAGCGATATATATCGCAAAACAGGTAAACGGAGGAGAAAGTCTTGCCAAATTTTGGGCACGCATGTGGGTGTTCATATAACTGTAATGGAATCAGTATAACTGTGATTATCCTGCGATGGAATTAGTATAACTGTGATTATCCTGCGATATAATTAGTATAACTGTGATTATCCTGCGATGGGATCAGTATAACTGTGATTATCCTGCGATGGAATCAGTATAACTGTGATTATCCTGCGATGGAATCAGTATAACTGTGATTATCCTGCGATGGAATCAGTATAACTGTGATTATCCTGCGATGGGATTAGTATAACTGTGATTATCCTGCGATGGAATCAGTATAACTGTGATTATCCTGCGATGGGATTAGTATAACTGTGATTATCCTGCGATGGAATCAGTATAACTGTGATTATCCTGCGATGGAATCAGTATAACTGTGATTATCCTGCGATGGAATCAGTATAACTGTGATTATCCTGCGATGGAATCAGTATAACTGTGATTATCCTGCGATGGAATCAGTATAACTGTGATTATCCTGCGATGGAATCAGTATAACTGTGATTATCCTGCGATGGAATCAGTATAACTGTGATTATCCTGCGATGGAATCAGTATAACTGTGATTATCCTGCGATGGGATTAGTATAACTGTGATTATCCTGCGATATAATTAGTATAACTGTGATTATCCTGCGATGGAATCAGTATAACTGTGATTATCCTGCGATGGAATAAGTATAACTGTGATTATCCTGCGATATAATTAGTATAACTGTGATTATCCTGCGATATAATTAGTATAACTGTGATTATCCTGCGATGGAATCAGTATAACTGTGATTATCCTGCGCACACACAATGCAAAGCATTTCTGAGCAGTTTCCAGCAGGCACTGTATATTTGTACGTTATATGGCTGCAGTGCCGGACTGGGTGAAACAGCTGTTTCCATTCGGGGATCAGAAATTGGAGACTGATCAACGGCGGCCATACCGTTCGCTAGAAGCAGAACATTTTTTGTTTTAATTGGATACATTTACACCAAAAAAAAACGTTAGATATTATAAGATATTGTGCTCAGGTGGCTGTGAAGCGTGATGCATGCTACAACTGTCAGTATTCGTACAGCAGCATGACGTATATAATTAGAAATATGTCTGTTCACCAATAGCTTGACCTTAGATGTAAAATATAATGATAGCTTTGCTAATTTATTGTGATTGGACATTGGAAAGCACTGCAGTTTAAGCTTTACGAACACAGTTAAAGGAAATAGTTCACCTTTAACATGAGGTTTTGAACTGATATAACATATTTGTAGAGCAGATCGAAAAACGGGTTGTGGTTAAAGAATTACCTCGATACGCTAGGAAATTTCGACACAGGACTAGCGGGCCCCTTTTAGAAAACGCTGTTTCGTGCCCCGATCGGGGCACGGAACTTGTTTCGCGTCCTCACAACGGTTGTTTACGTTACAAGCAGCCTGCGTATATATGCCTAACTAAAGTCCGTCGTTATTGTGTGCAACAGTTTCCATATCGAAGCTATCATATGCATGACGTCATAATTTTCATGGAGATTTGTATGGCCATGAAGGAGAAAAGAGAAACATGCCCATTTTTCGACGGATATCCATCTATCGTCCACACAAATGCCATATTCCTTTTTTAGCTCGATATACCCCGTATAGCCAAATTTCAAGACAACTTTCAAGGTGACCTTGGGAAAATAGTTTTAAGGAAATAGTTCACCTTCAACATAGGGTTTTGAACTGAGATAGCAGTGTTGTGTAGCCAGTGTTGGGAAACTCCTATCTGCACGTTTTCTTGACTGGAAAGACTCTCCAGCCGAATGTTTGATTTTTTGGCGAAGGAATGCGGTGCTGACGAAAGAATGCGGTGGTGTCGGTAGCCCGGGCAGAGGCTATACCATCAGCCAATCAGCTTGCAGCTGGTGCTAGCAAGCGAACCGCCGGCCGCCGATTTGTGCGATTTTTGTACTTTCGAATCTGATTGGCTGAGCCATTTTTTTTTATCTCATTCGCGTGACGTGAGGACCCTGACTCAGAGAGTATATATATAGTTTTTAATAAAATTACTAATTTAAGACCTTCGTTCCTGAATCGCTGCGATGTATGGCCATTTTTGACAATATAAAAATAAATTGTATTAAAAAATATAATCAAATGGTGTTTGGAGACAATGTTCCAAGGTGAACTATTTCCTTTAAAGGTGAACTTTTTCCTTTAAAGGTGAACTATTTCCTTTAAAGGTGAACTATTTCCTTTAAAGGTGAACTATTTCCTTTAAAGGTGAACTTTTTCCTTTAAGCGCCTTCTTATACAAATTACTTGGAAAATAAGATTTACAAGAGAAAGCCTTTATTTTGAAGAATGTTCGCAGAATGTTCACGTAACGCAATGCATATTATTAGCAGCGTAACTTCCATGACAGACGTGAAGCGGACGTGGGGGTCTGATGCAATAGAAACAGTCATAAATGGTATCGGTAGAAAATGTGGCTGCCATTGTCTTCATACAGCTGATTTACTAGATAATACAGGATCAGTCATATACACAACGAACATTTTGTAGAAGAGCACGCGCCGTACTGACCTGTGTATGATGCGGCTGTACTGGTGACTCCAGTCTGGCCGGGCGATATGTGACCCAGGATGACGCGCTGTACGCGCCGTACTGACCTGTGTATGATGCGGCTGTACTGGTGACTCCAGTCTGGCCGGGCGATATGTGACCCAGGATGACGCGCTGTACGCGCTGTACTGACCTGTGTATGATGCGGCTGTACTGGTGACTCCAGTCTGGCCGGGCGATATGTGACCCAGGATGGCGCGCTGTACCCGCCGTACTGACCTGTGTATGATGCGGCTGTACTGGTGGCTCCAGTCTGGCCGGCAGGCAGGGTCGCCGGGCGATATGTGACCCAGGATGTGGACCGTCTCGCCAGCCGCCTCTGCCTCCGCCAGCTGACCGACCAGCCAGAGCAGCTGACCGCCCGGATCACGCGGCTCCAGCAGAGTCCAGAAGTTGAGGTTGTAGCAGTAGTTAGTGTTGAGGACCAGGATCCGAAAACCGGCCTCCGCCGCCTGCCGGTAGTGTCGGTGATGTTAGAGCTGAAAAAAATATACGAAAAGCTGCGTTGTCATTACGGGCACTTTAAATTTATGCTATGAAAATAGCAAATGGAAGGTAGTAGGGGGGGGGGGGGTAGCCCCCTTGTATCTTCGTAACCAATAGGACCATCGCGCTGAATCAAACGGAAATCGCTAGTCCAGGAAATTTCATCGACACTAAATAATTTGCGTTGACTTGGATGTCACCAGTGACGTCACAGGTCAGGTCAAGAACAAATATTTGAACGTTTCTGATAACGCACGGTTTTGCCGTAACTATGGAATTAGAGAGGCGTGAAATATATAGGATGCCTTAATACATGTAGTAAACATCGGAAGCTACACATCTCACCATCCACTACCATGTATTAACCCACACACTGCAGGGGGTTTGCGCCGAACACGAACTGCAGGGGGGGGGAGTCATTTCCGCCCCCCGTGAGATCTCGAAAACTACGCAACGTAGCGACAAGGCGAAAACCGTTTTTAATACGTGGCTTGATATAAGTTCTATCGAAAGTATTCAGTATTTGTTTAGGTCAGGTCAAAATTGAGGTCACCAGAGGTCATCAAAGTTCAAAGTTTCCAGTTTTTCCTGTTTTAGGACTTTGATCCAGAAATTCCCATATATCTCACAAACTATGCTAGCTAGCTAGAAACAAACTGAAAATAGCAATCGCCAGCCATTGAAATTTGCAATCGACAAAGTTTCCTCCAATTTGATCTTAGCTCAAGATTTGAGGCTCCAGAGGTAAAAAAGGGGAAAAATGCATTTTTTGCAAAACCGTTTTTTTTCTAATACCTTTTTGCCTAATACATATAACGGAAAACTGTTTACGCCATTGTGTTTGCCTCGTCCTGGCACTTTGAATGACATACATCGTGTTCGTATTAGGTTAATTTCAAAATTTGACTTCAGGTCACGTGACCTTGACCTGAAGTCAAGACCCAAGTAGGTCATGTTGCATATAGGGAGACGTGTCTAGACGAGACAAACACATTAATGTCGGTTTTACTTTTCTATCTTCATTATGTCGCGAGTTATTGACAAAAAAGTGATGGCAACCTCGGATAATCTCAAATGACCCCATTGGGGTCACTGAACAAAACTTACACTTGGATCATCAAGAATATCCTATAATAACATGATCCAGAAGTAATTGGACTAATGTCATGCATATCCTTGAAATAGGAAGCATTTGAATATTTCCCCATTTACTTATTATGGGAGGTCACGAAATTGACCTGACCTTAGGTCACCGATATCAAAATTCCGAGATAATCGAATTGTAAGTACTTATGCCCTCATGACACCCTGAAAGTTTCAAACTGATCGGTGGGAAACTCTGGCTTTGGCACATCTTCAAACGTTTTTGGAGGTGGGGGTCACATGACCTGGTCTGGTGACCTGACCTGAGATGAACCGAGGTTAATTTTTTTCTTCTTCAAAGTGTACGCAATTGATGTCCTAACAGGTGTGTCAAAACTCGGCGGCGCGCACGAAAAATCTGAGGGGGGGGGGGAGGAGGAAATCAATCCCCCCTGCAGTGCGCGGGTTAAGTGAGGTCATCTCGGGTCAAGAGGTCAAATTGCAGTTTTTGGTTCAGTATGCTTTGTGATGCATGTTTCTAACCTAAATATTCATCCTGAGCACGAACAAACACCATAAAACTTCGTATATGCAACCCAATGCTCAATAATGGGTCATAGCTCATAGTCAACCAATTTGCACAATTGTAGGTATGAGTTTATGACACTGAATCATACGACTAAAATGCAAATGTGCATCCTTACTTAGCACCATCTCTACCTTGTGTTACTTTTCATGCCCGTTATTAACCTAATCAAGATCGTAGCAATGTATTGTAAGCTCTGCCACAAACTATGTGCTATGTGGACCGACCATTTTGTGGCATTTGCAAAGTCATAAGTTAGTAGTCGTTGAAGATATTAACTTGAAACTCACTGCACATATTCACAACACTAGTATCTACCATATATATTCCGTTTTTTTTTTAAAAATGAGCACAAACTTTGACAATATTTTGCAAAAATGTAATTATGCCTTTCATAATTTTTTTAAAATCCCGTGATGCAATAAATTAAAATGTCGAGATAGCAGTTTGATAGTACTGTTCATTAGCTGTTTGTTATGTGATGTATGTGAAGTGGAGTTATCTTTAAAACTGTATTTTCTACAAATTGTTCATGTACGGCCTATTTTGGCCCGAAATCTGTCGGAAGTGACGTCACTATGACGTCATTTTCTCGTGACACATTAAAACCCTAACAATTGCCTTTTGCGGACATGTGTAAAAATAATGCCCGGAAAGGTACTGAAAGTTTAGCGTGGATACCTGCATTCGTTCTTGAGATATTCTCAATATTCCTCAGAGGGGGGGGGGGGGGGGGGCTAAAAAAGCCCCCCCCCCAGTGACTCGCGGATTAAAGGCTACGCATTTCCATTAGCGGAACTATGTGGTATCGTATCAAAACGCAGGCTGTGTTGTCGGAAAGACAAACTATCGGAAAAGACGGGATAAATTCAACTCATCCACACAGCCTGCTCAACTCATCCACACGGCATACCAAACATGCATTTCCAGAGCAGCACCAGATTGTTTGAGAGCACGCACTACGCATATATTAGGGGTGATCTATAAAATGCACTTTTCCGAGAGAAAAAACACTCAGAACCTGTTCCACGGACCTTACAAAGAGACTTGGTACATCACGTTTGGTCCTCCTTTCCCTACCACCTCGAAAAAACGAAACCTTGCAGAAATGCATTAATAGCAATGGCAGGACGCCGCAAAGTAATCGTTCGCCCCTCTATTTATTCTCAATAACTTCCGATCCGCTTCAGCGACACCAACCAAGTTTGGTAGACAGGTAAAAGATTCATTTGAAACATTTTGACATCATAAAAAAGTTCCCGGTCAGGTCAGGTCACCGAGTTATGACGTCACAACCGAAAGTCTGCGCAACGGTTTTTGAGCTGATGGATGCCCTCGTGCTTTTATATTCATTATTATCATCACTTTGCGTTAGCAATGGATCTCGACGGTCATCAGTGGCGGATCCAGAGGGGGGGGGGGGGGGCATGCCCCCCTCTTGAGCCTTGAATTGGCCCAATAGCTCAAGGGGGCCCCATAGCCGATCGAAGTGACTCGAAACGAATTTCACCCCGTTTTCAAACAAATTGCAAGCAAATTTGCCCATTCTGACCTCCAGAGGGCCCATTCTGGCCTCCAGAGAGCTCACTCTGGTCTCCGTAGGGGCCACTTCGGCCTCCAGAAGGCCCACTCTGACCCACGGAGGGCCCATTCTGACTTGAAGAGGGCCCATTTTGGTTTGTAGAGGCCCATTTTAGCATGTGAAAGGCATATTTTGAACTAAAGGGGTCCATTCTGGTCTACACTTGTCTTCAAGGTCAAAAGGGCCCACCAAGGCTTGAGGGGACCACTAAGGTCTGAGGGGGCCCACCAAGGCCTGGGGGGCCCACTTTGCTACGTGGTACCCTCATTGACCGAATCTTGGATCCGCCACTGACGGCATAATATAACTGCTTTGAGCCAGATACAACATGGCTCAGGAAGTCACAATGGGCCCTCAGGAGGTGAGAACTGAACCACTGGATGCCAGAGTGGGCCCTCTGGAAGGCAAATAGTGGTCCTCTGAGAAGCACAGAGGGGTCATCTGGAAGCCAGATGGACCCTTTGATAGGCAGAGGGGCCCCTGTAAACCAGATAGGCCTTGGGAGGCCAGAGCGGGTCCTCTGGAGGTCAGAGTAGGCCCTCTGGAGGCCGGAGGGTCTACTCTGAGGCCCACTATTGCCTCATGGAGGCAAGAGTGGGCCTAATGGAGGCCGGAGGGGTCCTCTGGAACCTAATAAGCCCTTAGCTGGTCTGGGAGTGCCCAGACTCTGGTCTGAGGGCCCTATACTAGGTAAGATGGCCCCTGGTCCCAGCCTGAGGGTACCAGGCCGGGGTCTGAGAGGGCCTTCAGACCAGAGTCTGGGCACTCCCAGACCAGCCAAGGGCTCCCTAGGTTCCAGAGAACCCATCTGTCCTCCATGAGGCCCACTCTTGCCTCCATGAGGCAAGAGTGGGCCTCAGAGTAGGCCCTCTGGCCTCCAGAGGGCCTACTCTGACCTCAAAGGGACCCGCTCTAGCCTCCAGAGTTCCATCTGGTTTCCAGAGGGCTCTTCCGCCTTTCAAAGGCTCCATCTGGCTTCCAGATGACCCCTCTGTGCTTTTCAGGGGACCACTATTTGCCTGCCAGAGGGCCCACTCTGGCATCCAGTGGGCCAGTTCTGACCTCCTGAGGGCCCATTCTGACTTCCTGACCCATGTTGTATCTGGCTCAAAGCAGTTATATTATGCCGTCAGTTGCGGATCCAGGATTTGGTCAAGGAGTGGACCACGTAGCAAAGTGAGCCCCAGGACTTGGTGGGCCCCCTTAGGCCTTAGTGAGCCCCCTCAAGCCTTGGTGGGTCCTTTTAACCAAGAAGACAAATTTAGGCCAGAATGGACCCTTTTAGTTCAAAGTATGCCTTTCACATGCTAAAATGGGCCTCTACAAACCAGAATGGGCCCTCTTCAAGTCAGAATGGGCCCTATGGCGGTCAGAGTGGGCCTTCTGGAGGCCGAAGTGGCCCCTACGGAAACCAGAGTAGGCTCTCTGGAAGCCAGAATGGGACCTCTGGAGGTCAGAGTGGGCAAACTTACTTGCGATGTGTTTGCAAACGGGGTGAAATTAATTTCGAATCAATTCGATCGGCTATGGGGCCCCCTTGGGCTCAAGGGGGGGGGGGGGGGGCTCTGGATCCGCCACTGATGACCGTCGTGACCCATTGCTAACGCCAAGTGATGATAATAAGGAATAAAGTAGCACGAGGGCATCCATCAGCTCAAAAACCGTTGCGCAGACTTTTGGTTGTGACGTCATAACTCGGTGACCTGACCCGACCTGGAACTTTTGTTGGTATCAAAATGTTTAAAATTAATTGTTTTACTAGCCTACCAAACTTGATCGATGTCACTGAAGCGGATCGGAAGTTATTGATAATAAATATAGGGGCGGATGACCACTTGTGGCGTCCTGCCATTGCTATTAATGCATTTTTGCAAGGTTTCGTTTTTTCGAGGTGGTAGTTTTTTGGAAAGGAGGACTTAAAGCGATGCACCAAGTCTCTTTTTAAGGTCCATGGAAAAAGTTCTGAGTGTTTTATTCTTATTTTCGGAAAAGTGCATTTTACAGATCACCCCAATATTTACATAATGCGTATTGCGTAATGTGCATTGCTAACCGTGTTTAACGTGACGTGCGCCTTTTCCTGTTCGTGTAGTGTGTAACCGGTAATGGAAATATATGATGAAAAAAATGATGACATCGATAAGTGTTAGGGCATACCGCTGGTTTGCCGCTGTTTTTATGATCGGATTATTCGGTATTAGGTATCAATCATAAAGCAAATATTCAATGGCAGACAAGCCCGGCAGTTACAGTCACCATGCACTCGTATTTCAAATTTATGTACCATGCATCTGAAGTTAAAGCCGATGTACCAGAAACTCGTCGAGGTGAAGTGGAGCAGCATATCGACTGACGTTCAATATCCCAGTTATTAATGGTTTGTATCAACGACATGAATCACTACTAGTGTGTTGGCGGCGTCGCCGCTAGATGGCCCGCTATACTGGTGGTGCCATCTATAGCAGAGAACCTTCAGTCCGCAACCCCAGCAACTGAATCCTGCGAAAACTACTTGTTCTCCCAAAATATTTAGTAATTAGAGTCTTGAGGGAGAATTGTATGACACGTGTTAATGTTTTTATTATTATAAAACTTCAAAAATAAGGTCGAGATACTTGCAATGCAACGTTCAAGTTAAACTCGAAGATCAAAATCTGGTGTGTCCGAATTAACTCAAATCATAATCAATGCCCACTAAATGACATGATGTTTTACTCAAGGCTGGAAATATAAATCATGCAACTTCTGTTATTCGCTTCGGTCGCTTCCTTAATAACTATATCAAAAATACTGAAAGCAACCGTTCGCCATCTCTGAGTCTTTCCTCAAAGCTCTTGTAAAGTTTATACTGCTCGTGAAACCATCAATCCCTTGTCGGTCCCACCCGAAGGGAAGTAATCACCGCTACCTTTCGCAGCCAGACACCAATGAGTCTGGGGAGCCTCAGATGGCAATCAACTGCCCGCTCCCGCCTGTATTAAACTTTCAAGGGCGCAGCGCCATGCATTTTTAAGCTCC
This sequence comes from Chirona hameri, assembly GCA_036785665.1. Classification (NCBI taxonomy): domain Eukaryota; kingdom Metazoa; phylum Arthropoda; class Thecostraca; order Balanomorpha; family Balanidae; genus Chirona; species Chirona hameri. Next base: position 3,017 of record JAXIVJ010019467.1, on the reverse strand, counting down.
GCTCGGATGGGCGCGCCGCCAGTTAGCTTGTAACTAAACGTTTCCCGTGAGACTCTATTCGCCCGGTCAGACGACAGCGCAATGGGCTCAGTCTGGAAAGCAATTATTATTGACCTTTAACCATGACTCTGAATGGCTTCCGGGTGACGCAGGCACACGTGAGACTTCCGAGCTTATGGGATCGTTACTTGCTAAGGTAGCAACTTGGCCTGACCGATTGGTGGTCACGGTTAAGAGCCTGCCCGCCATCTAGCGAGTAAATCGAGAAGTATAGTTTTGCAGTCCCCTGCACCAAGCTAGACACTCGCACAAAATACTATTCACTGATAAGTAGTTTTTTACATTGAAAGGTAGACGTATAACATTTGAATCGATGGACTTAACTTAGTTCGGTTTTGGCGTTAGCCCTGCGGGCCCCGTTATTGATAGAAGCTCCCTGTCGCCTCACACTTCAGCTGGAGTGCAAATTTGGTGCATAAAACTAGGTACGCTCTACACTCTAGAACAGTGGTACGCAACGTCAAGGCCGTAATGGTTACTCCATGTTGACGAGCTGAATGACTGACCCCCTCCCCCCGATGCGCAGATCACAGTTCTTGACTTCATGCTATGGCGGTACAGCATAACTTCAGGCGTTTACTACTAGTGCCATCTAGGGACAGGGACATGCGTATTGCGTAGACATGTGGTACTGTTACTCAGTGGCATCGCCACAACAACAAATTTGAATGGGGGTGGGGGGGAGGGGGGGGGGGGGGGGAGGGGGGGGGGGGGGAGGGGGCTGGGGGTGGGGGGGGGGGCATTAGGGCTTATGTTGAAATCCTGCGAGTCTGGGTGATCCGGACTCCGGCCAGAGCGATCCTGGGGCCCGACCCCCCAGGCCCGACCCTCGGTGGCGGACGCCCCTTGGTTACTCTTATTCTAAATCAGTGGTTCCCCGGCGTATAACGATACTTAAACCGCAACACAAAGTGCTGCTCATCAGCTCACCATTAATTTAGTCTGACGATGTTGGCAATAATGTGGTGACGGTGGAAAAAACAAACATAGATAAACAAACATAGGATTAAACAAACATAGATAAACAAACATAGATAAACAAACATAGATAAAACAAAACAAGGATAGATGGCTGTGCATTGTGCGCCATCATCAAACGAATCAGTTTATAATTTGTCACTTAGCTTCTCAATCACAAATACCCCCGCCCCCAAGTTGTGGTGCTGACGGAGGGCTTTGTATGTATAGCCTAGGGACATTCTTAAGTACTGCAAAGGGCCCTCTCAGACTCCCTCTCTATCAGGGCCTTGTAAAGACCCTCTCAGACTAGCATAGGTAAAGCCTTTTCATACCTGGCAAGGGCTCTCTCCGACCGGACGATGGTCTTCTCTGGTCGATCGATGATCCCCTCAAAGAAGCAGATGTTACTCTCTTGCCGATTTAGAGCTCTCTCAGGACGGAACAGCGCCCTCTTAGACCGACCGACGGTCTTCCTCAAAATGGTAAAACCTCCGCGGCGGGCCCTCTCAGGGTCGCCGCAGGGGCCCTCTCCAGGTTCGCCCGCAGGGCCCCTCTCAGGCCCTAAACAATTGCCCTCTCATATCACCTCTGGGGCCCCGCTCAAGCCTGGAATAGGCCTCTGTCAAATCTTGAAAATATCCTAGGGCAGCTGAGGGTCCCTCAAGCCGACCAAAATACCCTTTCAAGCCGTCCAAAGGGCTCCTAAAGCCGACCGAAGGCCCCCCAAGCCGATCGAAGGCCCTCTAAGGCCAATCAAGGGCTCCTAAAGACGTCTAAAGACTCCTAAAGCCGACCGAGAACACCCTGAACCTGATCAAGGGGACCCTCAGGGCGAACAAAGGGCCCCCTCAAGCCGACGCCCCAAGGGCCCTTTCAGGGCCGATCATGGACCTCCTTAAGCCGAGCTCGGTTACACTCCAAGAGGGTCATGACCCCTAGGACCCCTTGACCATTGCTCTTGCTTGTGGATTGGAGCTCCAATGGCAATTCTCTAAAACTCCAGTAATAGAATCTGCGCTTCGACCCTCAATGTATTTTTTTTAAACCCTTTTAGGCCCAACCTACGTGGCTTCCTCAGATCTACTAAGGACTCTCTCAGTCCGGCTGAAGACTCTCTCAGAGTGACTGATAGCTCCGCTTATTCCTCCAATTGTCCCACCTGGTTTTTCAGAGGGCCCATTATGGACGTCCAGAGGGCCCACTCTGGGCCGCCAACTCTGGCATTCTCTGGCATTCAGGGGACTCACTTTGGTCGACCTTTAGAGGGCCTACTCTGGCCTCCCAACAGCCACACCTGGCCTCCAGAGGGCCCACTCTTCACGTCCAGATGGTCCACCTCTGGCCTCCAGAGGGCTCACTTCTGGCCTCCAGAGGGCCAACTCTGTCCAGCCCAAAAAGGGCCTAATCTGGCTTCCAGAAGGCCGGCCACTCTGGCCTCCGGACTCCGGGAAGGGCCTGCACTGGCCTCAAGAGCCACTCTCAAGAGCCACTCTTCACATCCAGGGGGGGCCCATTCTGGCCTCCAGAGGGTCCGATCTGACATTCAGTCATTCTGACTGACCCTCCAGGGGCCCAACCCTGGCCTCAAGAGGCCCACTCTGGCCTCCAGAGGGATCACTCTGACTTCCAAAGGGCCTACTCTGGCCTGAAGACGAAAAGTGTGGCCTGGTCTGAGCTGTTTCCAGTCCTTTTCAGATAAAAAGAATACACAACTCATAGACCTACGTGCGGGCCCTTGGGAGACCCACGAGTGACTGCGGACTCCCCCAGGTCCCCCTCGTGGCTACGCGCCTACCTAGAAGTTTCAGCATTTTGTAAGGGCGCATTCCTGACTAAAAAAAACATTATTTCGGTGAAGATAAAAATACATTTAGCCGGTACACGTCCTTATATATATATAATATATATTAATATATATATATATATATATATATATATATATATATATATATATATATATATTATATATATATAATATATATATATATATATATTAT
>JAXIVJ010019466.1:0-19374 GCA_036785665.1 Chirona hameri | reverse complement strand
CGGTGCCGACCATCTCCCCGACCCGACCCGGCCATCACGCCGTCGGACTGGGGCCGACCATCTCCTCCTCCTGGGTCGGACTGGGACCATCTCCTCACGCCGTCGGACTGGGACCGACGTCGGGTCGGACGGTGCCGACCATCTCCCCGCCCCCCCCCCCCCGCCCCGCCCGCCGCTCAGTCCCCCTCCCAGTCCCCCTCCCAGCCCCCCTCAGGGGCCCCGCCCGCCCCGTCCAGGGGCCCGGCCGTTGCCGGACTCCCATCCCCCCGACCCACCCCCCCCCCCCCGCCCCTCCGCCCCTCCGTCCCCCCAACCCCCCGACCCCCCCCCCCCCCCCACCCCCCCCCCCCCCCGCCCCTCCGTCCCCCCGACCCTCCGACCCCCCTCTGGGTCCCCCCCCCGTGCGCGACGTCGCACCTCCCCGGTCGGATCCACTCCCCGCTCCCCTCAGGGGCCTCCCAGGGTCCGACCCGGAGCACGGCTCCCCCCCCGACCCCACCCCCCCCCCCCCCCCCCCCCCCCCCCGGACGGGCCCGCTTGCCTCCTTATGTGGCGAGCGGATGGCATTCCATTTAGGAATGTCAACCCGTTCCAGGTCCGGCGCTGGCTGGTCGCCATCTGTGGCGACGTAGCCAGCGCCAAACCCATTCGATCGGGAGCACTCCTGATCGAGACACTGACGTCCCAACAGAACGTCAGTGTCATGGGACGGACCACCTTCATCGGAGTGAGGGTCGCCGTGGAGGCCCCGGCGCACCTCAACTCCGTGGAGGGTCTGGCATGGTGCCCAGACGTGGCCGAGCTCTCGGAGGACGATCTCCTCCGGGAACTCGCACACCAAGGGGTGTGCGAGGTGACTCGCCTGTCGCCATCGAAGCGGCGACCCGATCAGCCCAACCCGCTGATTCGGCTCCGCTTCCGAGGCAAGGAGCTGCCGACCCACATCCACTGTGGGTACGTGGCTGCCCCCGTCAGGGAGTGGATCCCGCCCCCCCCCCCGGCAGTGTCAGCAGTGCTGGCACTACGGCCACCTCAAGTGGACCTGCCGGGTGCGCACCGCCACCTGTGGTCGGTGCGCTGGCGAGCACGGCACCGAAGGGTGCACGCGCGCAGCACGCTGCGCCTCGTGCGACCAGGCCCACCCGGCCTGGGACCGCCGGTGTTTGGCCTGGGGTCTCGCTCGCGAGACAGAGCGCTTGAAGCGCGGCGACAGTCGGCGCCCACCGGACGCCCCGCCCTCCACCTCTCTCAGCCCAGGTCTCGCCCCCGGCGCTTGGCCGCCCCTCCCACCTCCCGGAACCTCCCCCCCACCCCACCGGCCTCCCGCCAGACCCCCCAACCGACAGACCCCCCGACCACCACCCCAGCTCCCCGAGGCATCTCTGTCGGACCTCGAAGGCGCCGTTGCCGCTGATCCACCGGCACCGCGCTCCCAGCCCAACCAGCCGAGTCGAACACCGACTCAGGCCCCGCCTCCCCGGCCTCCCCAGCACCAGCGGAGAGCCGATTCTCGGAGGACCTCCCCTCGGACGACTCTCTCATGAGAGCCGTCTCCCGGAAAGTCGCCCCAACCCCGCCCAGTCCCCGCCCTCCCGCCCCAGCTCCCCGCCCGCCCGCCCCAGCTCCCCGCCCGCCCGCCTCTCCCCGCCATCCCTCCCCTCCCCCCACCCTCCTTCCCAGCTCCCTCGTAGCCCCTCCCCCCCAGCCCGCTACCGCCGCAATTTGAGACGGTTGAACAAGAAACAATAAATCACCTCCAACAAATACTTCATTAAGTTATTTCTGATTAACTGTTAAATCGTGCTGCTGCTGACGTGGGAGTTGTGTGTTGGCTGCCGGTGTCTTGTCGCGGGGGCCCCTGCTGGATTGGTAGCGCGGCGAATGGTTATGGCTTGGCTGTTCGTTGCGTGGCTGGTTTGGCGGGGGATTTCTGCGATGGGACGCCGATGGTTGATGTGTGGTTTTGCGTTGGCGGCGGCATGATTCCCTGCCAAACCAGTCGGAAATAACTTCCTGACTAACTGTTAAATCAAGTTACTGCTGACGCGGTTGTTGTGTGTTGGCTGCCGGTGTCTTGTTGCGGGGCCCCCTGCTGGATCTCGGCCGCGCGGCGAATGGCCGGTGCTGTTCGTGACGTGGCTGATTTGGCGGGGGATTTCTGCGATGGGACGCCGGTGGCTGATGTGCGATTTTGCGTTGGCGGCGGCATGATTCCCTGCCAAATCAGATCACACGCCGATGCTGCGCCGCGGTGCGGTGGCTGCTGCGCTGCGGTGCAGTGTCCGCTGCGCTGCGGTGCAGCATGTTAAATTATGTTAAAATCACGCTGCTGCCGACGTGGGGTTGCGTGTTGGCTGCCGGTGTCTTGTTACGGGGGCCCCCTGCTGGATCTCGGCCGCGCGGCGAAATTCGTTGCGTGGCTGATTTGGCGGGGGATTTCTGAGATGGGACACCGATGTGCGGTCTTGCGTTGGCGGAGGCATGATTCCCTGCCAAATCAGTCGCGCAACGAAAGGTTCCATTGGAATTCGTTGTTCATTTCTTAACGTAATGCTCCTCCCAACCCTCCTCTCCCCTCTACCCCGCTCTTGCCAAAGCCGAGTAGTTGAACACCCGCCCCTGATAACATATGCCGATGCTGCGCTGCGGTGTGGTGGCCGCTGCGCTGCGGTGCGGTGCTCACTCCACTGCGCTGCGGTGTGGTGTCCGCTGCGCTGCGGTGCAGTATATTAAATCATGTTGCTGCCGACGTGGGGTTGCGTGTCAGCTGCCGGTGTGTTGTTGCGGGGGGCCCCTGCTGGATCTCGGCCGCGCGGCGAACGGTTTAGTGCTTTGGCTGTTCGTGACGTGGCTGATTTGGCGGGGGATTTCTGCGATGGGACGCCGATGGCTGATGTTCGATTTTGCGTTGGCGGCGGCATGATTCCCTGCCAAACCAGATCACACGCCGATGCTGCGCCGCGGTGCGGTGGCTGCTGCGCTGCGGTGCAGTGTCCACTCCGCTGCGGTGCAGCATCCACCCTGTCAATCTTTTTTACACTGTTAGGTGATAGTTATCTTGTATTGATAGGTCCCCTCTTAGATTATCTCTACCAAACACGTTTAGCTAAACAAATATAACAGGGGTTTTTTGCCTTGCGCATTTTTGGCCCACCGCGCAGGTTTTTCCCCTTTGCTATAGACGCCGGGTTTTTTATTATTCAGGACTTTTCGCCCAGCTAAACACACCCCACAACCAGGTCTCGCCGAGGCGCCGGAGCTAGGGAGACTGGCAACAGTCTCCCGCTGTTGCAATGACGGCACCCCACGGCTCCACCAACACTGACACTGTTCAAGTGTATGTAATAAAAATATGTATGTATGTGTGTCTCGTGTTTTACTTATTTTTGACCTTGAACGAAATACTTAACGTAATGTTAGATATTATATTTACTTTGAACAAATAATTGTTCCGGGTACAAATAAACCGGTTAACGTAAATAGTAACGTAAAATAGCTGCCCTAGTCCCTAGTTTGCTCCGGGTCACATAAACCGGATAACGTAACTCTTTTCCTGGCAAATTGCCAGATGTCACTCCCCACCCGGAATATGGCTATAGGCCGGTCCGGGGGAAAAAAAAAAGCTCAAAGGATCCACTTATTTTTTTAGTATGATTGATATCGCCGGTTTTAGAACCAAATGAAAAGAATTCTGGAGGAAATGAAATGCGGTATAGCTCAGATATTTGCTTCCTGATTTTTTTGGGGAGAAGGTTCAGAGCGGACTATTGCAGGAAGTAGGTTCCATTTTTGTTTTTGTCAGGAATGAAGGATCGATAGAATGACGACGTTTTGCTGAAGGTTGTGGTGTTTGTTTGCGTTCCATAGTGTTTGTCCTGTGTCTGCCTGTCTTGTTTGTGGTACAATGTTTTGTATGTAGGATGGTATCGTGTCATGAGTGCAAAAGAGGTGGCGATAAAATGTTAGTCGGTGAATTTTACGTCGAGTTTTCAATGAGGGCCAGCCTAATTCTTGTCGGAGCTTGTCTGTTGAGGTTCTGAATGGGGTACCAGTCACAAGTCGGGCCGCTCGATTTTGCAGTCGTTCTAGTCTTAATTCGTCGTGTACTGTCAAATGTCCGTCATAAACAGTGTCACAGTAGTCAAAATAAGGTCGGATGTATGTTGTATAAATTGTATTCAGTACTTGTCTGCAGTCTGGGTAATTGTTGGGCTACGGGATAAAGTGGGCTCAGCGCAATATTTACTTTCCTAATGACGCCATTGATGTGTTCGTGGAAGCGAAGGTCCTTTGAAAATATTAGCCCTAAGTGTTTGTGTGTATTTGTTTTTGGTATTGGTTGCTGTGCAAATGTGAGTGTATGGGAAAGCGAGTTTGTTTTATTGGTGAACGTTATTTGTGTTGTCTTAGCTGCATTGAATGTAATTGCCCATGTTTTACCATATTCGTCTATGGTGTCCAAGTCCCGTTGTAACGTGTCGGTTGCAGTGTGGATATCGTCGTTTGTGTGAGTTGCATATATCGAAGCGTCGTCGGCATAAAATAAAATGTAATTTGTCGTCAAGTCCGCCAGTCCGTTTAGGTAGATTAATGCGAGTAGGTAAAGGTCCTAACACAGATCCCTGGGGACATCCAGCATTCAGATTCAGTGTGTTCGAGTCGGCGTCTTCAATTCTAACTTTTTGTCGTCTGTCCGTGAGGTAAGATTTTAACCAGGAAAGAAGATTGCCGGATATGTAAAATTCATTTTTGCATTTGAAGACAAGACCCCCATGCCATATTTTATCAAAGTATTTGGATATGTCTAGAAAAATTGCTGTCATGTCTCGTCCTCCGTTTTTTTTAAAGACATGGCAGCAAACTGATAGGTCTGTAATTTTGGGGGTCGGAGGCGGAACCTTTGTTTTTGTATATGGGCGTGACTGATGCCTCTTCCCATGTGTGCGGAAATAAGCCAAGTCTAAGTGATTTGTTGTAAAATCTACAAAATATGTCCCTCTTAAAGGAAATAGTTCACCTTCAACATGGGTTTTTTTAAACTGAAATAGCAGTTTTGTAGCCCGTGTTGAGAAATCCTTATCTGGAACTTTTCTTGGCTGAAAAGACTCCAGCCGAAGATATTTTACTTTTTGGCGAAGGAATGCGGCGCATATATGATATACCGTACCGTCTGAACTGTGCCAGCACTGCATGGAGCATGCGCAGACCAATAACGCACACCATAAAATTAATAATTTACAACCTTCAGTCCTGAATTGGCGCGATGTAGGACCATTTTTGAAAAGAAAAAAAGAAACTGTATTAAAAAATAAAATAAAATCGTGTTCTGAAAATTTTCCGAAGGTGAACTATTTCCTTTAAGATATAGTGGGCCAAATCCGGTGAGTTTTTTTTTGGTGGGGGTACCTTATGCCCCCTGAGCAAAAATCCCCCCCCCCCCTGGAGTGAATCCTGGGTACGTCACTGCCAAAGATAGACTGTAAAGGCAATGCGGCGGAGGCCGTCTGGCGATTAGCGTTAGTATGACGTCACCGCTCAGTAGTTACAAATTAAATCCAGAGATGGCGCTACTGTTGGGTGTTGCCACTTGCGGCAGCCGGAGAGTTCTACCTTCCTATCAGACCTATTAGCCTATTTCTCCTCGGAATGATGCGCTGGCCAATCAGCGTCGCGGCTTGAGTACCTCCGCGAGGAGTCTCTCCGAATATATTCCATACCACAAGTAGTGCTATTCCAGTGGTGAAACAGAAACGTAGCCGTAGTTTTATTACATTTTAGTTTTATTAAACAATATTTTTACAAACTCCTATGCTAAAAATCGAAATTGAAGCAGCTCTGTTGATGAAATGACGAAACTGTTAGGTATGACGGCATACCTGACTGGCTCAATTTTTTTCTTCTGTCAGGTTTGCAGCAGAGTGGATAAAAAAATACATATTTGCAGTATTTAAGAAATACTGCAAATATGTATTTTTTTTATCCACTCTGCTGCAAACCTGACAGAAAAAAAAAGTTTCATAATAATGGAAAATGCAGCCGGCTGCTTTTCGTTGCTCGATTTTTTATTTGCAGCCATGGCTCGATTTTTTTTTATAAGCATGGCCTCTGATCATCAATACTATTAAGTATTATTGAGGTATTTCTTTCCCTAAAAAAAATGCAACTGCATATGCAAAGTTACGCTTGCTAACCTCTTTCACCAATATTGAAAGTCGGTCAAAAATCGGTCATTTTCGGGTTGGGAAAAATCGGTTTGGTTTTCGGTCAGCATAGCTACAATGAAATTGGTATCGGTTTGGTCAAGTTTCAGGAATTTTCTGAAAATGACATCACTGGTGCGTACCATAATGTTGATTGTTGACTGGAAAATATTGACTTATTAATATTGACCCCCCCCCCCCCCCCCCCCACTCACAATTTCGTGGCGACGCGCCTGCATTCAATTCACCGTTACAACGAACCGAATACGATGGCGATTTGACGATGGCCTTCGTTATGACGATGACCACCGATGGTGAACATTTTAATTTTAGGTCGTGGAAAACGAAATGTTAATATTGGAACCAGACTCAGGTAACCCCTATTCCTGGTTGCACATCTCGATATGATTACAAATATTGAAATTTAGGTGGTTTTTAATATACATATTCTTCGGGTAGTAAATCACGATGACCGGTGGCAGTCAGCGCTCAATAGTAATATGATAATAATAACTGTATACATATGTACCGAACTGTAACAAACAACTGGCAACAGCTTGCAAATGGTTTGAAAGCAGCAACAGGCAGAACGATTTTTTCCGCACATAAATGGTCCCTGCGGATCTGCAGGAGCCTGGGGCGAGATGGCTTGTGGAGATGGTCCTGGCCTGGTCCCACCATTAGCTCTTCGGTCCAGCAAGTTGGGCACCGCCGGAGCAGCTTCCGGGTGCCTCTTTGCGTTCGTGTCGCCTTTTTTTCGGAACTCGGCAGACTAGTAAACATTTAACCCGCTTGAACGTTAATATTGGTTTTTGTTACTGGTGCTCTAGCCGCCAAACCGTTTCCGTTGCCATGTCAATGTTTTACCGGTGAGATCGTCTCACCATGGGGAGCATTTAGTGTGAGCTTGAACGAAATTGAAAGGTACGCGAATCCGTATATTAATCCGAATATGAATTGTTGCTATTATCATGGACGTCACAGCCTGTAGCGCGTCACGTACACCGGCTGTGGCAGGAGCTCAGCTGAAAGTCGTCCATTCCATTACCGTGCAGGAAAGTCCTTCAGGTGCTGAGCTCAGCTAAAAGTCGTCCATTCTATTACCGTGCAGGAAAGTCCTTCAGGTGCTGAGCTCAGCCGAAAGTCGTCCATTCTATTACCGTGCAGGAAAGTCCTTCAGGTGCTGTGGTCAGCTCAAAGTCGTCCATTCTATTACCGTGCAGGAAAGTCCTTCAGGTGCTGAGCTCAGCTGAAAGTCGTCCATTCTATTACCGTACAGGAAAGTCCTTCAGGTGCTGAGCTCAGCTGAAAGTCGTCCATTCTATTACCGTGCAGGAAAGTCCTTCAGGTGCTGAGCTCAGCTGAAAATCGTCCATTCTATTACCGTGCAGGAAAGTCCTTCAGGTGCTGAGCTCAGCTGAAAGTCGTCCATTCTATTACCGTGCAGGAAAGTCCTTCAGGTGCTGTGCTCAGCTGAAAGTCGTCCATTCTATTACCGTGCAGGAAAGTCCTGCAGGTGCTGTGCTCAGCTGAAAGTCGTCCATTCTATTACCGTGCAGGAAAGTCCTTCAGGTGCTGAGCTCAACTGAAAGTCGTCCATTCTATTACCGTGCAGGAAAGTCCTTCAGGTGCTGAGCTCAGCTGAAAGTCGTCCATTCTATTACCGTGCAGTAAATAGAATGGACAGCTGAAAGGTGCTGTGGTCAGCTGAAAGTCGTCCATTTTTGTATTACCGTGCAGGGAAGTCCTTCAGGTGCTGAGCTCAGCTGAAAGTCGTCCATTCTATTACCGTGCAGGAAAGTCCTTAAAGGGAATGTTTCACCTTTCTGAAAGTTGTCAAATATACGCTGGTTGTAGTCGAAAATATGAAGTGCTGCTGAAAACGATGGTGATATTTTTTCTCTCGAAAAGTCACTTAACTTTATACAAATTAAGGTTTTAAATTTGGGATGATGACGTCATTATTGAGCTATAGAGCGCCGCTGATTGGCTGACAAAGTGGGATTGGCTGACAAAGTGGCTGTCAGCCAATCAGCGACGGCACTAGGCTAGACCCCATTTTGCAAATGACAAATTTAATTGCTTAAAAACGGCTACGTTTTGGGGAAAATGACCTTAGTATTTTCGACATTTCAATAACGGCCGAAGATAATGGTTATCTCAGTTCAAAACCAATACAAATGTGAAACATCCCTTTAAGGTGCTGTGATTAGCTAAATAAGTAGCATTGTTTATGGTAGTAGTCATTGGAGCTCTTCCTCGGTTTCAACCCTTCTATGGAGTATGGACTATGTATGTGGTTCTTGTTAATTGTATTTATCTGATAGTTAATGTTGCTTGGTTGAAAAAAAGACGATTCGTCGAACTAAATTTCCGCGATTACGGCGCAACACACAATATACATTTGCGCATATTCTAAAAAGGATAATGACCAATTTTACTACCCCTGGATGCGTCCATGTTGATATTTGCTGTCGATCCCGAATGCTGCTATGTTCCGTAAAACATCGGTTCCTGCCAGGCGCGTAATCACCACTGGGGATCAGTCCCCAGTAACATTTTCGGATTTTAACATTACGTCTATGGGCGTTGCATGGAAAGAATCGACTTCGAAGTGCCTCCGTCCCCACCTACTTTCGGAAGGTGGTTACGCCTATCGTTCCTGCGGTAACGGGGACCAACAATCAGTTGTGTTGAAAGACCTGACTGTGTGTCTATAGGGGTCGCGCCGGCACAACCTTCCGCAAACCTCGCCCCCGTTGCCCTAGACGGCGAGACCGGCCAAGCACACGATGGTGTATTGGGATAAGCCGTGAACTACGGGCCAGCGGTCTGTTTCACGGTTTACCGGCAAAACATTGTATTACTACGGTCCTAGGATCGTGTAAATTTCGATACATGATTTTACACCACCGCTTAGCGAGGGCCGAAAGAGACCCGGGTGGAGGACGGAGGTAGCCTGCCATGTCAGTTCTCATTGACTGCAGTGTCTCTCGCACGTCAGCTGAGCCTTTGCCCGACCTGTCTGACTGTATGTGTGTATGTGTGTGCGTGTGTGTGTTGCAGGGCGCTGCAGGCTGGTCAGAGGAGATCCGACCGGCGGCGGTAGCGGCTGTCTGGCCACCATGCTCGACACTCTGTCAGAGTACTACACCGCCTTCATGTGGAGGAGAGGTGAGTACTGCACGGCCTTCATGTGGAGGAGAGGTGAGAGTACTACACGGCCTTCATGTGGAGGAGAGGTGAGTACTACACGGCCTTCATGTGGAGAAGAAGAGAGTACTACACAGCCTTCATGTGCAGAAGAGGTGAGTACTGCACGGCCTTCATGTGGAGAAGAAGAGAGTACTACACGGCCTTCATGTGGAGAAGAGGTGAGTACTACACGGCCTTCATGTGCAGAAGAGGTGAGTACTACACGGCCTTCATGTGGAGAAGAAGAGAGTACTACACGGCCTTCATGTGGAGAAGAAGAGAGTACTACACGGCCTTCATGTGCAGAAGAGGTGAGTACTGCACGGCCTTCATGTGGAGAAGAAGAGAGTACTACACGGCCTTCATGCGGAGAAGAGGTGAGTACTACACGGCCTTCATGTGCAGAAGAGGTGAGTACTACACGGCCTTCATGTGGAGAAGAAGAGAGTACTACACGGCCTTCATGTGCAGAAGAGGTGAGTACTGCACGGTCTTCATGTGGAGGAGAGATGAGTACTGCACGGCCCTCATGTGCAGAAGAGGTGAGTACTACACGGCCTTCATGTGCAGAAGAGGTGAGTACTGCACGGCCTTCATGTGGAGAAGAGGTGAGTACTGCACGTTCTTCATGTGCAGAAGAGGTGAGTACTACACGGCCCTCATGTGCAGAAGAGGTGAGTACTACACGGCCCTCATGTGCAGAAGAAGAGAGTACTACACGGCCTTCATGTGCAGAAGAAGAGAGTACTACACGGCCTTCATGTGCAGAAGAGGTGAGTACTACACGGCCTTCATGTGGAGAAGAGGTGAGTACTGCACGGTCTTCATGTACAGAAGAGGTGAGTACTACACGGCCCTCATGTGCAGAAGAGGTGAGCACTACACGGCCCTCATGTGCAGAAGAAGAGAGTACTACACGGCCTTCATGTGCAGAAGAAGAGAGTACTACACGGCCTTCATGTGGAGGAGAGGTGAGTACTACACGGCCTTCATGTGGAGGAGAGGTGAGTACTACACGGCCTTCATGTGGAGAAGAAGAGAGTACTACACGGCCTTCATGTGGAGGAGAGGTGAGTACTACACGGCCTTCATGTGCAGAAGAAGAGAGTACTACACGGCCTTCATGTGGAGAAGAAGAGAGTACTGCACGGCCTTCATGTGGAGAAGAAGAGAGTACTACACGGCCTTCATGTGCAGAAGAGGTGAGTACTACACGGCCTTCATGTGGAGAAGAAGAGAGTACTACACGGCCCTCATGTGCAGAAGAGGTGAGTACTACACGGCCCTCATGTGCAGAAGAGGTGAGTACTACACGGCCTTCATGTGGAGAAGAAGAGAGTACTACACGGCCCTCATGTGCAGAAGAGGTGAGTACTACACGGCCCTCATGTGCAGAAGAAGAGAGTACTACACGGCCTTCATGTGGAGAAGAGGTGAGTACTACACGGCCTTCATGTGGAGGAGAGGTGAGTACTGCACGTTCTTCATGTGCAGAAGAGGTGAGTACTACAACGCCTTCATGTGGAGAAGAGGTGAGTACTGCACGGCCTTCATGTGGAGAAGAGGTGAGTACTACACGGCCTTCATGTGGAGAAGAAGAGAGTACTACACGGCCCTCATGTGCAGAAGAGGTGAGTACTACACGGCCTTCATGTGGAGGAGAGGTGAGTACTACACGACCTTCATGTGGAGAAGAGGTGAGTACTACACGGCCTTCATGTGGAGGAGAGGTGAGTACTACACGGCCTTCATGTGGAGAAGAGGTGAGTACTACACGGCCTTCATGTGGAGAAGAGGTGAGTACTACACGGCCCTCATGTGCAGAAGAAGAGAGTACTACACGGCCCTCATGTGCAGAAGAGGTGAGTACTACACGGCCTTCATGTGGAGGAGAGGTGAGTACTACACGGTATTCATGTGGAGAAGAGGTGAGTACTACACGGCCTTCATGTGGAGAGGAGGCGAGTACTACACTGTCCTCATGTGGAGAGGATCTGAGTACAGAGGACGGCTGTATGTATGTACCTGGCCTGACATTTATCGTCGCATCATGGACCTATCTGACCTAGCGTTACCCGACCTGTCACTCCCCGACCTGATCTGTGTGTCGGTGCTGCAGACCCCAGTGTGCGGTCCTGGCCGCTGATGGGCCCCTGGTGCGGCGTCCTGACCTGACCTGACCTGATCTGTGTGTCGGTGCTGCAGACCCCAGTGTGCGCTCCTGGCCGCTGATGGGCCCCTGGTGCGGCGCCCTGACCTGACCTGACCTGATCTGTGTGTCGGTGCTGCAGACCCCAGTGTGCGCTCCTGGCCGCTGATGGGCCCCTGGTGCGGCGCCCTGACCTGACCTGACCTGATCTGTGTGTCGGTGCTGCAGACCCCAGTGTGCGCTCCTGGCCTTTGATGGGCCCCTGGTGCGGCGCCCAGACCTGACCTGACCTGATCTGTGTGTCGGTGCTGGAGACCCCAGGGTGCGCTCCTGGCCGCTGATGGGCCCCTGGTGCGGCGCCCTGACCTGGCCTGACCTGACCTAATCTGTGTGTCGGTGCTGGAGACCCCAGGGTGCGCTCCTGGCCGCTGATGGGCCCCTGGTGCGGCGCCCTGACCTGGCCTGACCTGACCTGATATGTGTGTCAGTGCTGCAGACCCCAGGGTGCGCTCCTGGCCGCTGATGGGCCCCTGGGGTGGCGCCCTGACCTGACCTGACTTGACCTGATCTGTGTGTCGGTGCTGCAGACCCCAGGGTGCGCTCCTGGCCGCTGATGGGCCCCTGGGGTGGCGCCCAGACGGCCGGCATCCTCACCATCTACTCGGTGATGGTGATGTTCGGCCAGCGGCTCCTCAAGAACCGCGCCCCCGTCAACGTCATGTACCCGATGGTGGTGTACAACGTCATCCAGGTGGTGTTCTGCTCCTACATGACGTATGAGGTGAGCTCCGCCGAACACTGTCACATGAGGTGAGCTCCGCCGAACACTGTCACATGAGGTGAGCTCCGCCGAACACTGTCACATGAGGTGAGTTCCGCCGAACACTGTCACATGAGGTGAGCTCCGCCGAACACTGTCACATGAGGTGAGCTCCGCCGAACACTGTCACATGAGGTGAGCTCCGCCGAACACTGTCACATGAGGTGAGCTCCGCCGAACACTGTCACATGAGGTGAGCTCCGCCGAACACTGTCACATGAGGTGAGCTCCGCCGAACACTGTCACATGAGGTGAGCTCCGCCGAACACTGTCACATGAGGTGAGCTCCGCCGAACACTGTCACATGAGGTGAGCTCCGCCGAACACTGTCACATGAGGTGAGCTCCGCCGAACACTGTCACATGAGGTGAGCTCCGCCGAACACTGTCACATGAGGTGAGCTCCGCCGAACACTATCACATGAGGTGAGCTCCGCCGAACACTGTCACATGAGGTGAGCTCCGCCGAACACTGTCACATGAGGTGAGCTCCGCCGAACACTGTCACATGAGGTGAGCTCCGCCGAACACTGTCACATGAGGTGAGCTCTGCCGAACACTGTCACATGAGGTGAGCTCCGCCGAACACTGTCACATGAGGTGAGCTCCGCCGAACACTGTCACATGAGGTGAGCTCCGCCGAACACTGTCACATGAGGTGAGCTCCGCCGAACACTGTCACATGAGGTGAGCTCCGCCGAACACTGTCACATGAGGTGAGCTCCGCCGAACACTGTCACATGAGGTGAGCTCCGCCGAACACTGTCACATGAGGTGAGCTCCGCCGAACACTGTCATATGAGGTGAGCTCCGCCGAACACTGTCACATGAGGTGAGCTCCGCCGAACACTGTCACATGAGGTGAGCTCCGCCGAACACTGTCACATGAGGTGAGCTCCGCCGAACACTGTCACATGAGGTGAGTTCCGCCGAACACTGTCACATGAGGTGAGCTCCGCCGAACACTGTCACATGAGGTGAGCTCCGCCGAACACTGTCACGTGAGGTGAGCTCCGCCGAACACTGTCACATGAGGTGAGCTCCGCCGAACACTGTCACATGAGGTGAGCTCCGCCGAACACTGTCACATGAGGTGAGCTCCGCCGAACACTGTCACATGAGGTGAGCTCCGCCGAACACTGTCACATGAGGTGAGCTCCGCCGAACACTGTCACATGAGGTGAGCTCCGCCGAACACTGTCACATGAGGTGATCTCCGCCGAAATACTGTCACATGAGGTGAGCTCCGCCGAAATACTGTCACATGAGGTGAGCTCCGCCGAAATACTGTCACATGAGGTGAGCTCCGCCGAAATACTGTCACACTCGTAACGCCAAATCGGAGACGTGTAACGGCTCATTTATATGTATTCGTTCTTCGCTTATATCATTAGTGGCGTCGAACGCTATGTCTTAAAGGGATTATACGGGTTTTTCCCAGAATAATTGAGTTACATAGTAAAACGTACTTATAAAGGTGGTAGAAGTCCCACGGTAGCCACATTTTTCTGGAAATGACCTCTTCTGCACGTAAGGACATTCCAAAGTGCGCGGTGATGCCACCGCGTATTTTCTGCAGGACCGGCTGAGGCAGAGCCAGTCATCTCTTGTATGCTAATAAAAACACCTCACTTATGGCATATTTCCGGTAAAGTAAGCAATATTTCAAAGAAAATAAACTTGTTTTGTTCCAACAACAGCAGCAGTTACCTAGTTTTCCCATACAATTCTATATTTTTCATGAATTTTCATGCCAAAAAATTAATGCGCCACCACCAAATTCTCAACGCTAAAGGCCAGAGAAAAGAAAGCCACAAAAACACAAAACCTCAACGAACAGTGTGTAGTAATACAAAGTCCCGTCAGTTTTGAATTGCATAATAATTGTGTGATCCAGTGTAGGACTTGCAGATAATTCAAAACTCTAAAATTGATCTTAAGATAAAAGTGGTGGACAGAAGTGCCGATCAAGTACTCGTTATATGATACTAGTCTCGAAAAACGCCCAAGTTTTAACGCTGATAATTTCTGAAATAATGGACTAAATGAGCATTGAGGTCCCTGTTATATGTCTTAAACGTGTTTAAAGCTCATACAACTGCAAAAGAGTGCATTTACTTTCAGGACGGAAACCCGTATAATCCCCTTAAGATAAAAGTGGTGGACAGTAGTGCCGATCAAGTACTCGTTATCTGATACTAGTCTCGAAAAACGCCCAAGTTTTAACGCTGATAATTGCTGAAATAGTGGACTAAATGAGCATTGAGGTCCCTGTTATATGTCTTAAACGTGTGTAAAGCTCATACAACTGCAAAAGAGTGCATTTACTTTCAGGACGGAAACCCGTATAATGCTTCTGCACATTTTAGTTATCTTGCAGTTTTCGCCTAATGATATCTTAGAAGCCAGTCAATGTGTGATGATTAGTTCTGGCAATATTTTTTCTAAAACATCATTGTTAACCTAAGTATCGCTTCATAGTCAGTTCGCCTTTGACACGTTTATTAGGTCCACAACTCTGTTATTGTTTTATAGGAGCCATATTTCCCATATACAAAAAAAAATCCTCACCGGATGACTGATGAGCCGAAAAGGCTCATCGTCGTCATCGTCAATGCTTTCTGTCACATTTTACTAGCTCAGTAATGTGCTTCTACCAGATCAAAAGTGAATTCCACGTATGTGTGCCTACTATGTATGAGTCTTACATCCTTGTAGGTACGCCATGAGTGATCGACACTTTCTTCAGCTAAGCTTTCATCCGAACAATGCTGTGATTCTCGTCACATTTTTCGTTTTTTTTCTTCTTCTGGGAAGTATTGGCACTTGTTACTTCAGAGTATATCGTCGCATTAAATAATATAATACCTACATAATGTTATTTTTCAGTTTGTGGTAGCAGCAGCTGGACTTCAAGTGAGCCCTGTGTGTGCGCGGGTCGATGTGTCAGATAATCCCTACTCTCTCCGGGTAAGAACGTTTCCGCTTGTCACAGACTGCAACTTTAACATCTAAACCATTGCAAATGTTTAGTACGGTAAGCAATTATTGCATTTGGCTTAGATTTTGTGTGGGCTCATTTTAGATACCAAAGTGGCTGTATTTGATGAACTGCGTAATATTGTTTTATATATCTTCCTATCTTCTGTGTCGCAGTGGTAGGTAATATTTTTACATTATCATATGATGCCCATTCAAAATGCGTGGTTGCAAAAATGCTCAAGCGGAACGATACATAGTATGCTATTTCTACGAGCCTGCCCTCGCTATTTTTACGAAGACTGATCTTATTTACGTGACCGGTTCCCCTCTGACCTGTCTGACCCGTTTGATCTGCTCTAACAGCTGACGAAGGTGTCGTGGATGTTCATGTCGTCCAAGATATTCGACATGGGCGACACGGCCTTCATGCTGCTGAAGGGCGACCGGCGGCGAATGTCCTTCCTGCACGTTTTCCACCACGGCTCCATCTTCTACAGCTGGTGGCTGTGCGTTATGTTCGCCCCGGGTGGCGTCGGTCAGTAGCTCCCCTCCTGCCGCCGGGTCACCGGTCATTGTGTGCATTGTGCAGTCATGTTCGCCCCGGGTGGCGTCGGTCAGTAGCTCCCCTCCTGCCGCCGGGTCACCGGTCATTGTGTGCATTGTGCAGTCATGTTCGCCCCGGGTGGCGTCGGTCAGTAGCTCCCCTCCTGCCGCCGGGTCACCGGTCATTGTGTGCATTGTGCAGTCATGTTCGCCCCGGGTGGCGTCGGTCAGTAGCTCCCCTCCTGCCGCCGGGTCACCGGTCATTGTGTGCAGTGTTCGGTCATGTTCGCCCCGGGTGGCGTCGGTCAGTAGCTCCCCTCCTGTCGCCGGGTCACCGGTCATTGTGTGCATTGTGCAGTCATGTTCGCCCCGGGTGGCGTCGGTCAGTAGCTCCCCTCCTGCCGCCGGGTCACCGGTCATTGTGTGCATTGTGCAGTCATGTTCGCCCCGGGTGGCGTCGGTCAGTAGCTCCCATCCTGCCGCTGGGTCACCGGTCATTGTGTGCATTGTGCAGTCATGTTCGCCCCGGGTGGCGTCGGTCAGTAGCTCCCCTCCTGCCGCCGGGTCACCGGTCATTGTGTGCAGTGTTCAGTCATGAAATTCAGACCCCTGAAGGTTATTTAGCAATGCCCACCTTGCAAGTTTACTAACATACTAACTTGAGTGACGCCCGAGCCGACAGCAGTGAGCCGGCGAGTGCAGTTGAGTGACCCCGACCCTGTCGTGCCCCAGGCTACACCGGAGGCGTTATCAACTCGCTGGTACACACGCTGATGTACGCCTATTACCAGCTTTCATCCATGGGGCCCGAGGTCCGCAAACACCTCTGGTGGAAGCGCTACCTCACCATGCTGCAGATGGTATGAGGATACATGTTCAAGACGGGGGCGCGACCCGCGTGCCGCTGGGCAGACCGTTCGGCGACAGATTCAGACTGAGCCGTCAATAATGGCCGCCGTTTGAAGCGTTCGGGCCAATGAGGCTCAGCTTAGTTTATCAGCATTTTACAGAGTTATTTTGACCGACAGTAATTGTGCCAATTTGTAATTCCTAAATTATGCTGTTGTTGTTTCTCTGTTCCGTAGCAACATCTTTGTATAGTAATCGATGTATGATGTTAATGACCGAGTGTCTGCATGGCTGTGATTGTTTCAGATTCAGTTCTGCTGCCTGATTGGTATCGCCGTACTGACGCGTTTGCCAGGCCTCCGCTGTGGCTATCCCCAGTGGATATCGGTCGTCACATTCTTCTACATTTTTGTACTGCTGGGATTCTTCACAAACTTCTATATCAAAGTGAGTCGTTTTCTGCGCTAACACAAACATATGTGCATTATTAATTCATCTTTACTTATCTTTGATCAATTAACTTTACAGATACAATATAACTCGATGATACAAATGCAAATTTACAGACAGACTGTACGATTTGGTGGATTGGTGTATGGTGTGGTCCATTGCCAGCCGTTAACGTCGCATCGTTTAACTTCGCACAGCCGTTACAATCTCACCGTTTAACTTCGCATAGCCGTAAACATCGCACCGTTTAACTTATCACAGCGGTTGACGTCGCAACGTTTAACCTCGCACAGGCGTTAACATCTCACCGTTTATCTTCGCACAGCCGTTTACATCGCACCGTTTAACTTGGCCCGGCCGTTAACGTCGCCCGTTTAACTTGGCACATCCGTTAACATCGCACCGTTTAACTTAGCACAGCCGTTAACGTCGCACCGTTTAACTTGGCACGGCTGCCACTGCCCCTGTATATGCCCTCTGACCGACGACGGTGTGTCTGTCCGTGGTTTTTGCAGACGTACGTGAAGGCCCGTCGCAGTCAGGCGGCGGCGGCGGCGCGCGGCGGCGGCAGCGGCGGCCAGCGAGCAGCCGTCACCAGCGGCCGTCACCAAGCTGCGCGGCCTCAACTCAAGCGTCACTCAGCTGGTCGGACGCACCCGCTTCGCCTGTCTCCACGACGAGCCGGCGCACGCGCGGTGATCTCGCCCGGCGGCCAAGCGGGCCGACAAAGATACAAAGAGACAAAGAGACCGACCGGACTGTACTGTTGGACACGGGGCGGGCCCTGTACCGCGGTGGACTGAGTCAGCGGCCGGCTGTGGGACGCGGGCCGGGTCCTGAGCCCTTGCCGACCGAGCCGGCGGCCAGCTGAGGCCTGTTTCCCGGTCAACTGGTACAGGCGCGAGAGAGAGAGAGAGAGAGAGAGAGAGAGAGAGAGAGAGAGAGAGAGAGAGAGAGAGAGAGAGAGAGAGAGAGAGAGAGAGAGAGAGAGAGAGAGAGAGAGAGAGAGAGAGAGAGAGAGAGAGAGAGAGAGAGAGAGAGAGAGAGAGAGAGAGAGAGAGAGAGAGAGAGAGCGAGAGCGAGAGCGAGAGCGAGAGCGAGAGCGAGAGCGAGAGCGAGAGCGAGAGCGAGAGCGAGAGCGAGAGCGAGAGCGAGAGCGAGAGCGAGAGCGAGAGCGAGAGCGAGAGCGAGAGCGAGAGCGAGAGCGAGAGCGAGAGCGAGAGCGAGAGCGAGCGAGAGCGAGAGCGAGAGCGAGAGCGAGAGCGAGAGCGAGAGCGAGAGCGAGAGCGAGAGCGAGAGCGAGAGCGAGAGCGAGAGCGAGAGCGAGAGCGAGAGCGAGAGCGAGAGCGAGAGCGAGAGCGAGAGCGAGAGCGAGAGCGAGAGCGAGAGCGAGAGCGAGAGCGAGAGCGAGAGCGAGAGCGAGAGCGAGAGAGAGAGAGAGAGAGAGAGAGAGAGAGAGAGAGAGAGAGAGAGAGAGAGAGAGAGAGAGAGAGAGAGAGAGAGAGAGAGAGAGAGAGAGAGAGAGAGAGAGAGAGGAGAGAACGGCTTACTAGGACCGGTTGGCCACTGCAGAAAAGGTACCGGAGAGATTCAGAGAGGGAGCACGCTGCGACGTACTGCAGAATGTACAACGGTGCATTGTTGAGCCGCCTTATTGTTCCGTTGTGACATGCTCGGAAGTCGGGCCTCACTTCTGCAGAAGGCGGACCGCCGAGACCCGCTTCAGAGAAATCAGACACGTCCTGGCAGCTTCAGACGACGCTGGTAACGGACATGTTTGCGATCCTGTCATTGTGGTCGCTTTGCTCAATCAGCGTGCGATAGCAGCATGTGGACTGCCGAACACGTGTACAATTTGTATTCGCAGCTAGCGCCTTAATAGATGCCAATGGTTTTGATAATGCTTTTTAGTTAGAATGAATGGTGAAATGCAGTTGTATGGTGGTTATTTATTTGAATACAGAACTACCTATCATAACTTGCATGTCTGTTTTATATGTATCTGTTTGTAACAAATATCGACGTCCTTGGGTTATATTCTACATTCGTTTGACATTCACAAACACTCCAAATCATTCGTACAATCACTTATTTGTCATATAGGTACACGTGGTTAAGGTACAGGTCACTGCAAAAGTAATGGTAGTTACTACTGTAGATGGGTAAAACCTAGCATCGTTTCATAAC
>JAXIVJ010019465.1:0-19375 GCA_036785665.1 Chirona hameri | reverse complement strand
ATATACTACTATATATTATATATATATATATATTATATTTTATATATAATATATATATATATATATATATATATATATATATATATATATATATATATATATATATATATATATATATATATATATATATATATATATATATATATATATATATATATATATATATATATATATATATATATATATATATATATATATATATATATATATTATATATATATATATATATATATATATATATATATATATATATTATATATATATATATATATATATATATATATATATATATATATATATATATATATATATATATATATATATATATTATATATATAATATAAAAACCAAGTATAGACGGTGCCCAAACAAAATGTCAAAGCAATATCTTGAGTGCTGACCGACTTATGGCTCCCTAAGCAGTGGCGTACGCAGACATTCACAAAGGACCAGGGGATTGCCTTGAGGGGCGCCACCCGATCGACAAGGCCGCCACCAATATTTGCGAAAATTTTGCAGGAGGGAGTGGGCGCCTCTCCTTCGCACCGTGCGGAAGGAGAGTCACTGGCCTGAGGAGCGCCGCCACTCGCCGAAGATGGGCAGTCACTAGTCGGAGGGGCACCGTCACTAGCCGGGGGGCGCCGTCACTGCCGGAGGGTGTCGTGACTGATCGGAGGGATCGGAGGGACGTCAGCTTTGCATGGTTGCCTCGGGTCCAAAGGACCAGGTCATGATCTGCATGACCTGATAGTTGATACTCGGTACTGTCCCTACGTATGATGGGTCTTGACTTTGTATTCGACTTTTCCAAATATGCGTGGCGCGTCTGCGCTATTTTTGATCTGGAACGATTCCTACAACCAGCGTAAGTTAAAAACGTCGCATTTTGGCGCCAAAGCGATTAGCGCGGAACAGCGTGCGGGGAACGCATTTCAACAGTATTTGAGGAATTGTGACTGGGACTTGGCTATCTTTGTTTTCCTTTTCTCTGTAGACATGTATGCAAATACAATTCACATTTTGTGAATGTGTAGGTAAAGTTAATAGTTTTCATTGTCAAGGTTATTTTAAATTACTATAGCTTGGGATGGCTACTTTGGCCTCAGGTCATATCCAGACTCAAGTAATTTCAGGTACCAATTTTAAATCAGACACCCTTTTGCACCTTGCTTAGGTACCTATATCCCGGTGCATTTTTATGGGTGCTATGAGTAGAGGTCTCAATTGTTAGCATTTCCAACTAGTCGAGATCAGACTCAGCTTGAACACAGCTTCAAAAAATGTTTGAAAGCGACAGAAGAGGTACAATTGGGTTTGTCTGGTTTTTACCACTGTCGGATCCAGGGGAGTGGGGGCATTAGGGACAATCCACCCCCCCCCCCCACACACACAGGAACATGGCGGGCATTCAATACAAGGATGTCCCCCGCCTCGCGTGTTCCTGCATTGGCTATAAGAAGTGATAATTAGGAAGAAAAAAATCCCCCTGGTCAATGACTTTCGCTTTGAGAAAACCCGACGACACCCTCCCCCCCCCCTCCACTCAACGACTTTCGCGCTGACGACCCGACTCCACCCCCCCGGTCAACAACAGCTTTTCGCTGATGAAGCGGAGCGAATTTTAGCCCCCCCCCCTCCCATTCTCGAACCCTAGATCCGCCAGTGCTGGCATATGGCAGTATGGCACATTCCCCTGACACACCACATTGGACGTGCCACATCATGGCTGACAGGCTGCTCGTGCAGTCACCCGGATACCATCGATCTGCTGACGGTGTATCCCGCCTTCCTCTGTCCCCGTCCCCGCCACCGCCGAGGCTCGTTGCCGGGGTCCGCCGGCGCTGCCGCCGCGTCATCCCTCACAGAGGCGACGCGGCGCCTGAATCACTGCGTTACGCCACTGATTTCCCGGGCTGCCGGTGCCCGCGGCCTGCGCGGTGTGTTCCCGTTAGTCACACAGTACGCTGTGAGTCACCACTCCCACCGACAGCTGGCCGCCACCGGGACACCACCGGGACACCACCGGGCGTCGATTCAGACGAGATCGCCGCATCGCCGCGTGGTATCGCGCGTCCAACACATTGCGTCATGTGCGCCATCTGGTGATCCAAGTGCGCCAGATGTGTCACCTACCGATGATTCGCGCCCGCGTCGCGTGGGAGTCGCTGCACAGATTGAACAATAGTCGCAGAAAGTGCGAAGGGACACAGACATTGCAATGGGCGGCAACCAGAGGCTCGCCCCAACTGCTGCTGCTGCTGCTGCGGCGGCGGCGGTGGCGGTGCGCGGCGTGTGGTGCTGGTTCCACCACCGTCTGTTGCTGTAGATAATTAGCCGTGTGAAGTTCTCGGGACGAGCTGGGCACAGTTGGAAACGGTCAGCAGTCCGGCTGGCCGCCTGATGGTCTGCTGTTCTGGTGGTCTGGTGGTCTCTGATGGTCTCTGATGGTCTCTGATTGTCTGCCTGATGGTCTGCTGGTCTGCTGGTCTGACATGTGGGTGACCACTGACTAGGATTCAGCGACGTCTGAAGCAGCGGCCGAGGAACGCCATAGTTCCGCGATTGCTTCACTATGGTGATCAGTATACCCCGATATTCGTACGCACGTTTTTATAGTGATAAACTGACCCACTGCAATTCGAGCGTCGCAAGGAGCATAATGATGTGTTTTCTCGTGATCCTACGCTTACCGGTGCACATGCATGTAATCAATCCACTTCAATTTGCGTGCCCTAGCTAAACGCTAAATCATGATTTCGCCACAGCTTCTCTGCGCGTGATCCGGAATTCCTTGCGAAATATATGACCGGGCGCGTCTGTAGATGCAGCCTCTGGAATGTGCCAGCTGTCTAACAGCAACTGCGGCTGATTGATGTTCAATGCCAGTGAGATGGTCAGCCGGCGCCTGCAGCTGTTAAGCAAGACAGATTAACACAGCAGCGAGCTGTGAAGACTAACGAACATAGCCGCGGCGAAATGGTTTTAGCCTACCTTCTTTCTCTTACTGTTCGCAAAATTGCTTTTATTTGATGAATGCTGAAGGGTTTTGACTCGATACATGCCATCTCTTGCACTGCATGTTTTGCATTCTACCGGGGGTTCAGTGATAGGCAGCGGTGTTCTGCGGTACCCCGACCTTTGGTGACCTTTGGTGACCTTTGGTGACCTTTGGTGACCTTTGGTGGCCTTTGGTGACCTCTGATGAGCTCTGATAACCTTCTGATATATGATGACTCGTAAGCGGGTACCCCGGTTGTCGTAAGCAGTGGCCAGTTATTGGTATTGGGATGTTGGAGGGTGTCTTCGGACATGCTGCTAGCAAGGCGCTCAAAGATGAACTGTCCCGAGATACGACCGATCAATGCTGGGGACCGCTGTCGGACTCTGTGACACCAGTCTCGTCCAGTATGACCTCTTCTGGCCCCTCCAGGCTGACCTTCGCTGCTGACCTCTTGCTCTGAGAGCTGCTGATGGTTGTTTTATGCACTTTCTTATTTTTGTTGTTGTGGTGTGTTATTCTTGTGGACATGTGTTGACGCGACGCCTCTAACCGCTGTTTTTTTACCTAACCTCTGACCTCTTGCCTGATCTCTCTCCAGGTGCCTTCGCTGCCCTGTTCAAGATCCAGCCGCCGAAAGAGATGGTGGTCCACCAGGGAGAGGAGGTGACGCTGGAGTGTGTCACCAATGATCGAGTCCAGTGCGCGTGGAAAGTTGATGCGCCAGGACTCAACCCGACTGGATTCCTCACCAATCAAGTGAGTGAACGTGTGTATTTAAAATGCTGATCATTGGGTGTGCTCCTATGCCTGTACCAATGCTTGTGTATGCTTCAGTATCATAATCAATTTCCAGAAATACATATATAATACGCTAGACCTTACCTTCTTTGTACTTTCCCGTGCCCTATGCTCTTTTCCCTAATTGTTGGTGTTCTACGCTCGCCCGTCGCAAAGTGTTGACTCTGACTCTCGCCTCAGATTCCGGACAACTTGGACATCACGGCTCGGGACCAAGCGAGCGGAACAGACTGCACCATCATCATCAGCAACATCAACAATCGGTTCAACGGAAAGTACACGTGCTCGCCGTTTGCCTCAGGAGGACAGGAGGACTCGATTGGCTCCAACGTCATCATTGCCAGTGAGTCGAGCAGGGGAACCGTCTCGACTCATGTCGGCTCCGTCGGGACTGGCCGAACAGCGGCCTGGGAGTGTGAGCTGACAGGAGAAAGTCGGTTTCATTGCGTGACTGTTCCTGTGATAATGATCTCTCCCTTTCTTCCTCTTCCAGCCTAATTTCACTCTCTCTTTCTCATTCTCTTTCTTCCTCTCCGGTGCTCTGGCCCTCGCCCTTGCCCTTTCCTCACCTTCTCGCCCTTTCTTTCACACCGGCCTGCTCTCCGTCACTCGCGAATCGCGATCAGTCTTCCTAAAAAGTATCTGGATCTAACTCTCGCCTCTCCGTTCTAGTCTCTCAGTCTACTACTCTCGTCTCTCCTAACTCTAAATCTCGTCCATCCTAACTCTAACTATCGTCTCTCCTAACTCTATCTCTCGTCTCTCCTAACTCTTAACTCTCGTCTCTCCTAACTCTAACTCTCGTCTCTCCTAACTCTAACTCTCGTCTCTCCTAACTCTAACTCTTGTCGCTCCGTTCGTCTACAGAGAAGCCGGATAACCTGAGCTACCTGGGCGATGCTGCCAGCGGCTTCCCTCTCCCTATGTCCAGCGGCGAGCCGGCCACCGTGCAGTGCATGGCCAAGGCGGCCCGACCCAAGGCCGAGATCGTCTGGTACCTCGGCAACACCCAGCTCTACGACACCATCGAGGTGAAGGACACCTTGGCAAACAACACCGGCCTCTGGGACAGCGTGTCCACGCTGACGTACCAGTTCCACAAGGAGGACAACGGCCTGAGCCTGCGCTGCCGCGCCAACCATGTCGGATACGATCAGGACGAACAGGACGAGCGGGAGAAGTCTGTGGATGTGGACGTGCAGTGTGAGTGGGGAATCGCGGTGCAGGGTGGGAGCAGGGTGCGTGGAGGGGGCGTGATGGTGTGGATCGCGGTGCAGATTTGGAGCAGGAAGGGGGCGTGATGGTGTGGATCGCGGTGCAGGGCGGGAGCAGGGTGCGTGGAGGGGGCGTGATGGTGTGGATCGCGGTGCAGGGTGGGAGCAGGGTGCGTGGAGGGGGCGTGATGGTGTGGATCGCGGTGCAGGGTGGGAGCAGGGTGCGTGGAGGGGGCGTGATGGTGTGGATCGCGGTGCAGGGTGGGAGCAGGGTGCGTGGAGGGGGCGTGATGGTGTGGATCGCGGTGCAGGGTGGGAGCAGGGTGCGTGGAGGGGGCGTGATGGTGTGTATCGCGGTGCAGGGTGGGAGCAGGGTGCGTGGAGGGGGCGTGATGGTGTGGATCGCGGTGCAGGGCGGGAGCAAGGTGCGTGGAGGGGGCGTGATGGTGTGGATCGCGGTGCAGGGTGGGAGCAGGGTGCGTGGAGGGGGCGTGATGGTGTGTATCGCGGTGCAGGGTGGGAGCAGGGTGCGTGGAGGGGGCGTGATGGTGTGTATCGCGGTGCAGGGTGGGAGCAGGGTGCGTGGAGGGGGCGTGATGGTGTGGATCGCGGTGCAGATTTGGAGCAGGAAGGGGGCGTGATGGTGTGGATCGCGGTGGGGTGGGAGCAGGGTGCGTGGAGGGGACGTGATGGTGTGTATCGCGGTGCAGGGTGGGAGCAGGGTGCGTCAAGGGGGCGTGATGGTGTGGATCGCCGCAAAATACACGGCAAATAGTGTCTAGTTCAGGCTGATGTTCTCGAGTTGCTAATACGCTTGTTTTTTTTTGACCAGGACTGCTCGAGTTTTGGTCGAATTTCGGCAAGCAGCAGCAGTCTTGGTCGGCAAGCAGCAGCGGACTCCCAGACCTGTCATTTTACCTAGCGTCATGGGGCATCGTTCACGCATTGCGGGCCAGTTAACATGGTTAACGTGCTTCTGCTATTACATCCAACAGTCCATCGCCTGCCGTCCCCCGCGCTATGACCATCTCGGCGTTGACCCACGACCCTGACGTTGCCGCAGATGCCGCCTACCGCCCCGAGGGTAACAACGCCGGTCGCTTGTACGGCTTCACCGCCGGCCAGCAGGGCGAGGTCACCATCAACTTCACCGCCAACCCGACGCCGACAGTCATGTCCTGGAAGGTCGGAGACAGCGTGAAGGTGCCGGTCGGAGGACAGAGTCTGGACGAGCGCTTCACTGCCGGCAACCTCATCATCGTACGTAGTAGCGCTTTGCTGCGCCGTCGTGCCAGAAATGCTTTCTGGTTTGGTATACTGAAGGATGACACTCGGACACTCTGGGGATACTGGCTAGAGTTGAGTGGAAACGTACTGATGTTTGGCTGCATTGTTCAGCTAGGTTTAGGATGTCAGAAACATGCGCAGCCACGGTTCTGTCGAATAGACGCGACCTTTTTCAAGCTGCATAGTGTATGGGTAGGCAGTGTATTGGGCTATAATGGTTTGCCATTCGAACATAAAACATGCGACCTCAAAGCCCATAGTATGGACACCAAATGACCAATACGGTTAGCGCGCACAGAAGCCCAATATTCGTAATTGAAACCGATTGCGGAGATATGGCCGATTGCGTCTTACTCACAAGCCATGCCATTTTAGCGTTGCAAACACAAGTTCATGAGAATATCGCGACATACTATTCCGGTGATGTTGCGATCAAATCTGATAGGGCGATAGCCGACAGGCGACGCACCCTTTATCAGCCCTCCCCTGCCCGGATATCGCCTGCGGCTGTTGGTGCTATCACGTGGCATGTCGCTGTAGCGTGCTGACATGGTGACCTTTGTTTACCCTCTCCGCTATCCGGCGCCCCGCCCCACGTCACGTGACAGTGGGGGACGGATAGAGGCCCGGTATCACCGGCGGCAAGTGGAGCAGCGTTGTGCTCAACGCTGCATTCCGTGTTGACCTAGTTAGGAGAGGGTAGTGTCGTAGATAAGAGGCACAGGTGCCTACGACAGAGAATGAGACCGCTCAACGTACAAAGAAGGTATTTGTTTTTGTTCTTAGAAAGAATGAAACTTGGAGAGAGGGATTCTTGATCACATAAACCATTGATTCATCTGACATGGGCATCTGACATATGATTCATCTGACATGGGCATGAACCGGCCAGTCTCGCCCTGCCCAGCCCTAACCCGCACCCTCCCCGTGCCTTACCCTCCTGTATACCGCCCGTCCCCTCCCGACCTGCGCTGACTCTCGCCCTCCGTACACCCGCAGAAGAACGCGTCGCGCGGCATGTACGCGCTCCAGCTGACCATCAACACGGTCAAGATGGAGGACCAGTCAAAGACGTTCGTTCTGGAGCTGGAGAACGCCGTGGGCGCCTCGGAGGTGGAGTTCCTGATCGGCACGGGCGCGGCGCCGCCGCCGGCAGGTAACCCGCCCTCCGCCGACCTCGGCGGCCGGCCCGGATCGCTCAGCGCCAACGACAGAATGAGTGGCGAGACCAATGGCAAGGATGAGTTGATCGGCGACAGCTGCGCCCCTGGCGGTGGTTTTGTGAACTAACAGCAGAGGTGTTGGCATGACGCGCGGCGGACTAACTAACCGGACTGGTGGAGCGGGGCTGGAGTCCGGCTCGGAGGAGGGTCGTAGTAGTTGCTGGTGAAAGCGCTGGGTTGGTGGTTTTTCTAGGCACTAGCCGCTGCTGCTTTGTTTTAATTGCTCTTTATACCTCCAGCCAGCGTGGTTCGTCCGGGCGTCTAAGTGTTTAACTTTTTTGATTGGAAGATCTCTTTAAACTGAGTAATTTTATCTCTAATCCATAACTTCTCAACTAACGTGGGTTCCTCCTCATTCAAATAACTTTGTCTAACTACAAGTCAATGTGAACTAAAAATGTGTCTTTCTCTTCCGTCTTTGCTAAAACGCCTTTCTTTCTCCGCAGTGAGCCCAGAAGCCGTCCTTGCCATTCGGTTTTGCGTGTGCGTGTGTGTGTGTGTGTGTGTGTGTGTGTGTGTGTGTGTGTGTGTGTGTGTGTGTGTGTGTGTGTGTGTGTGTGTGTGTGTGTGTGTGTGTGTGTGTGTGTGTGTGTGTGTGTGTGTGTGTGTGCGTGCTCAAGTGTTGTACTCTGAATTGATTTCTTCTCGTTTCTTCTCGCATCTGTAGAGGCAGAAGCGCTTGGGTGGGTAGTTTATAGAAAAGGGTAATGTGAAAGTAAAATCTAAGCCGTTACGTCTCTATAACTGCAAGTTGGAGCAAGCTATAAACTGTTTTATGGTGTCTTAAATCACGAATGATGGTATGTTGCCAAGAAATTTGCATTTTGTATATTTAAATTGTATTGTGTGTCGGGAAAGTAACGCATTTGTGCTCACTCTCTTCGACAATAGCCTAATAACATTAAAGTTCTTTACTGGAGTGGGTATTCTACCTCTGTTCGTTCTGGCCGCCTGCCGGCATCGCTCAGCACTTGACGTTCCCTCATTTCCCACCAGCGATGGGCGCCACCATCGGCGCCATTGTGGCGGCCGTGCTCGTGCTCGTGCTCATCATCGGCGTGGTCGCCTTCGGCCGCAGCCGTGGCAAATGGTGTTTCGCAGGTAAGGGTCAGGACAAACCGGACAAGGCGCCGCCGCCACGCCCACTCAAAGCTCGCCGGCCGTCCGCCTCCGCCACCAGCGTCAACCGAACTGGCGGCGGCGGCGGCGGGGGCGGGGGCGGCGGCGGAGGCTCCCAGCGCTCGCTGGCAGCGGGCGGTCGTCGCGGCTCGCGCGGCGCTGGTGGTGGGAAGTTTGGCATTCCGACGAGCCTTGCGGCGCTGAAGCAGAGCATGACTGCGCGGCCGAACCGGCAGCGGTATGATCCAGACGATGGGTCCGTGGAGGTCGGGAGCGAGGAAGTGACGTATGTTAACCGGAATCCGCCTGCCGTGGCCGCGGGCGAGGATGTGGAGATGACCCCGGCGCCACAGCCGCTCGTCAGAGAGGGCTCGCCGACTCCGGCACCGGCACCGGCACTGGCCGAGCCGCCATCCAAGAAAAAACCATCCGAGCCGGCTCCTCTGGATGTTCCCGAGCTGGATGCTCCTCCGCGTCCGATCGTCTCCTCTGCGGCTCGTGCGGTGGAGGCTGACCTGAACGCGATGCCGAGGACACCGCCCACGCCCATCTCTCCTATCCGGTTCCCGACTAACCAGCCGCCAGCCGCTGTGTCCTCCCCTCTGTCCTCTGAGGTGGACTCGCCCACGTCGTCCCGAGGTCCACCACAGTACCCACAGCCAGGGCAACAAAGACCCTCTCAAATGGGCCCGACTGGGGCACCTCAAATGGGTCCTACTGGGCAGCAAAGACTCTCTCAGATGGGCCCTCCCAGGCAGCAGAGACCCTCTCAAATGGGCTCGTATGGGCCCTCTCCGATGGGCCTTCCTGGTTCTTCTCAGATGGGCCCTCCTGGGTCTCAGATGGGCCCGTCGGGTCCTCCTCACATGGCCCCTCGTGGCTCAGACCCGATGGACCGCCGTGGGTCCGGTCCCCGTGGTTCGGACCCGAATGACCGCTGGGGCTCTGGTCCGATGGACCCTGGGGTGTATTCCAACGCTGGCCCGGCGCTACTTGAAAGAAACCCTGGACCACGCTGGTCACAGCCGGCGGCGGCAGGTCGGCAGCGCGGTGCCATTGCGCTTCCTCGTGACCCGCCGCGCTTCTCAGGGGCGCCCTCCGTTGACATGCCTCCAGCTGGCTCTCGGGAGGAGCTCGGCATCCCGTACCCGCCTCCTGGTCATGTTGCCCGCCGCCCGGGGCCGCCGCTGCCGCCCAAAAACCGCCCCCAGTCCCAGGTGCCGGCGGGGGCCGTCAGGATGTTTCCTGGTGCGATGCAGTCTGAGCTGTCTTCGAGGTTCCCCTCCTCGCCCTCACTCCTGGATCCGGTCGGCGACGGCTCGGCTGTGTGACGGTGTGCAGGGGCACACGGTTGCGGAGATGGTAGTCTCTAGCTCCAGGGACACACGGCTGCGGAGATGGTGGTCTCTAGCTCCAGGGACACACGGCTGCGGAGATGGTGGCCTCTAGCTTAGTGGTCTCAGCAGGGTCGTGTGATATGAGATGAGATTCGAGACGGGGGACGACAGACTTGAGGCAGCTGGATTGATGCAAATACCGTGCAGTTTGATAGTTCCAGGATAGGATATGGGAGCCGATGATAGCCTAGGACCTAGGCCCTTTTGTGTCTGTATAGTTTAAGGAGAGCATTAACGTGGTGTAGGACACGTGTGTGTAAGTTAGTGCAGTCACGCCCCAACATCTACTGGCGACAGGTCAGCATATTCACTGTCACCACATTTTACAAAGACATGGAACATGCCATGGAACGTGTAGTAAAGCTGCGTTGTCGCAGAGGTCAACGCCCGGAGGGGCCGATAACTGTGGCCAGCAAACGACTAACACCGTTGCTTAACCGTGTACCGGAGGGGCCGATAACTGCGGCCAGCAAACGACTAACACCGCTGTGCAACCGTGTACTGTGTACTATGAAAGATTTGAGGTACTTTCGGGAGAAAGTATTTCTCCCCGGCAGAACCGGGTCCAACTCTCAACTCGGAGCGCGTGGCATGTGCGCGACTGCGTCCTCTGCAGCCGCCATATCCGTGCTGTTTACAGCTGCTCTCTCTCCTGTTTCACGCTGTTCCTCTCTCTCTCTCTGTAGACTAACCGTAAGCCGGCTCCTGAGGCCGTGCATGGCGTACAATACTAACCGTAAGCCGGCTCCTGAGGCCGCGCATGGCGTACATTGCGTACAGTGGTGGTAGTGGCTCGACTGGCTAACATAGTGTAGTGCAGAGTGTGAGCTGAGCATGCTTTGATGGGTACACGCTGAGGACTGCTGCTGCTGCTGCATGAGTGGTGGCTGGATGACAGTGTGAGAGGCGAGGATGGTAGTTTCTTTTGTATATTTTACAAATAAGGTGGCCAGTTTAACGTGAATTCCGTTGTAGATTGAGTAGCTGAGGAGCTTGGTGAGCTTTTCGCCAGTTCACCGCAATCACATTGTAAATATACTGGACGTGATGCCGTTGTTTTGATGCTGATGTAGCCATCCACCGACGAGCATGTGCATGAGGCGTGGACCCTGCTGCCACCTACCGCTGCTGCCGGGAACTAGCAACGCATGAGGTGAGAATTTCCGGGGCTTGCAGGGTGGCTGGTGTGCTACGCATTACCTGCGCAGATCTAAATTGCATGAATGTAGCCCACACTGGTGTTATGTGCAGGTAGATATGCAGGCTGTTAGAGCTACAATGGAGCTAACATAGCTAGTGGCTGACACCGTAGAAATTCATTCATGCTCTCCGCGCAAACTGTCGCTTGTGTTTTCTATCGCTCTATTCCGAACACACAATTCCAATATTTATACATGATCAGATAAGTGATATGACTTATCATTTGAATACCAAAATAATCGATCTAATGATTATTTTCTCGCGATGGTGGATGATTGCCGGTGATTGAAAGCGTGCATTTTTGGTCCAAGTGGCAAGCCTTCCTATCAAGTTACCGGCTGCATATATGACTGCTGCAATCATCTTGCCCAACGGCGCAACGAATGAAGCATGTGTGCACAGTCGACACTAGCGCCTTCTCTACAAGCTGTGCTTTCCGCTGTCGACGAGCTGAAATGACACGATAAGGCGTCGGTGGTGGACTTTGATGGCTTTTGCCCGGCCAGCTTCTTGTTCGGCACGGTGCCCCAGCGTCCCGCCCCGTCCGCGCGACCGGGGCGTGACGCTGGCGCCACCCAGCTGCCCTCTCGCGCGGCCACTAAATCCGCCCGCTGGGCAAACTAACGTAACCGACTCACGGCCGCTAACGTAGTTCCTCCGCCGCCCGCCAGGGGCCCCCCCCGTGCAAAACGCCTTATCGTGCTGTTTCGGCTTTCAGCGCGCCAGGAGGGCCAGGAGGGCCAGGACGCGGGCGGGCCCGACGATACGGAGGGCGGGCCGACGCGCCGCCGACGACCAAGTCGACAACACAGCACACGAGCAGAAGCAGACGGTCACCGCCAACGACACCCCTGCCCCGGTGGACGCCCCCAACACGACTGATGCGACGGACACGCCAGCCCCGGCGACCGAGGCGCCGGCCGCCTCTGAGTCGCAGCGAAACGGCGCGAACGGCGCTCCACCGCCACCGCCGAGTGACACGGCCGTCTGAGGTGGCCTGAGCACCGTGTGAGAGCGCCAGCCAGAGACCTGCCGTCTGCCGGCCCGTGGCCGCCCTGTGATACAAAGCGCCAGGGGACGCTCCGCAGCGCCGCGTTGCCACCGGAGCGCCGCCGGCCGGCCCGCTGTGCGTGCTGAGCGTACGTGCTGCGCGTGCGGTTGTGCGCGGGTGCGTGCGGTGCACGCCAGCGGACTAGCGTGTGCCTAAGTTTGTGCAAGTGTGCTTTGCGCGTGAAAGCGTGCGTGTATGGAAATGCGAGCGCGTGCGCGTGAGCGTGTCGGCGCTCAAGCGCGCGGAAACGCAATGAATGAGGACGCGAAAGCGTGCGGAAGCGCAATGAATGAGGACGCGAGAGCGTGCTTGAGCATGTCAGTAGCTGTCTCTGTGTGCGTTGAGGCCCAGCCGCGCGTTGCGGCAACTGCCCGAGGCGTATTTTACCTCTAGATGTGTGCGTGCTGAGCGGCGAGGCGTTTCGATGTCCTGCGTGCCGCAGCATGCGCGGCTGGCGACGAAGTGCAGTTCAATTTTGCGCACCACGAACTGGTGAGTTGGGCAGCTTTAGCAGCTTAGCGATGCGCCCGCGCTCTGTTAATCCTCCTATGATCCCGTACATTCCGCTGGCATGCGCCGGAGAGCACCGAGTCGCCTCGCGAGCTCGTGCCGCTATAGAGACAGTCTGTTGTCCGTGCGTACAATGTGGAGAGAGCTAATGTGCGCTATTGAAGAGCTCAGAGAGCTAGCTAATGAGACGCCAACGAGGAGCTAAAGAGCTAATTAGCGGCGGACGGGCTAGCGTGCGTCAATGAGCCGTAGCTTCTGTCGTGGCATTTGTGGACGCTAGCTGCTGTTGATGTGGTGAAGACAATACAGTGTGTACAGGTGGGTGGAGCTATTCGGGGCGGGTCTGAAATATGTCCGCAGACGACGGCAAAATAATATTAAATGATGCCGTCTAATGCAGTATACACACGAATACAAGTTACAACTTGCCCCATACAACGCACACAGCAGCACACCACACCCGTGAGCAGGTTTATTATCGATTGGGCGAAGCTTCTAAAATAATCCACGGTAGTGCATTCACATGAAAAGACCAAGCCATGTGTGGGTAGTTTCAAAGCATTGGACTTGGCAGAAGTCGATTGGAGCTTCAAGACATCAGGATAGGCTGCGATGGAATGTGGCACCCGATGCTTTGTTAGGAATCTTTTCGGAGGACTGCCGTAGCGCGGAGGGACACCCCGTGAGTTGATCTTGGGGAGTGGCGTGTCCAACTTGGTCTGGTGTGGGGTGATTGATTGCTTGTGAGATAGTCGTGCTTGAGAGGGTCTGTTGATATGTCATTACTTTGGTGTAATCGTTTCCGTTTGTGTCTCAGGGCTCCTTTAATTTGAACTGAGACAACCGTTGTTTGTCTCGGTTATGTATTGTCGTTGTTCTCTAAAAATTCAATATTGTTCGAATATGGACCTGTTTAAAATATGCAGCGGTTAAGAAGCAGTGGGTTCTGTTTAAATGTGGTTTAATACGTGAGGTCCACTTGAGGTAAGCTGAATAATGTTGCTGCTCTGTTTTCAGCCAAGACGACTGAGGCCCGCTCGGACCGGTAAGTCGTCCTCCGATTGCCCGGCCATTTCATAAATGACATGTCAACAGTATCTTGAGGACGTTTTGGCAAAGTTAAATTGTAATACCCGCATTATAACATATTGACAATTTGTCTCAAGTTACTAATGGGTATACGGCATACGTACACATACTGTATAAAGAAAGGACTTAACGATATATAATTAAAAATGACATGTAATTTGAGCTAAGAATAAATTAAGTTTCATATCCTTTGGAACGAATTCAGCAAAAAAAAGTCGAGCAAGTCTGCTTCCTGGGGGGAGGGGGGGGGGGACGTCCTCCCTGATTTTTTAACTGGGGGGGGGGGGGGGGGCGTTCCCCCCGTCCCCCCGCCGCCGACGCCCATGATGGTTGTCAGTTGTCACAATGGCGATGCATATTTCACAAATATGATTGAAGACCATGTTTGAACTCATCAGTTTTTCCTTACGCTGCAGCATGCGCTTTGATCGGTTTACAGTTTAAGTCGCATTTTCGTTTTCCGTGTTATCTGTTGCTCTCGTTGATGTTCACACAACGTCGGAACGGCACGGGACTTCAGTTCAGTTGATTTCATCACCACACATAGGATACACAGACTGAACAACATGCAGACAACAGTTTACTCCTATGCTCAGTGGCAGTGCAAGCACAGTTAAAATGTGCCTCAGATCACTTCGTTCCGAGCAGGATTCCGAACATACTTATGTGTATCCAAAGTTTACCGTCGTAGCTAGTTTTAACTCTAGTCCTACGTTGCAAGTATCTATATTGCGTTCCGCTCTACACTCGTGTTCTATTTTGTTTGCATGCACGTTTCTATGTTTTTCTTGGTTGCGTTTTCCAGTAGCGACACTGAATCAGCGCATGACGAAAAAACTGATAAACCTGAGAAGAAACCTGTCAAAATCTCCACTTTGTTCTCTAGCCTGCTGAAGGGGAACAAGGCGGACGCGGACGTGGAGATGGCAGAAAACAAGGTGAGTTCCTTAGCTAGTTCCAGAGAGCCATTTACGACATAATATTTAACAAGCCGCTTTGCTTGGAACATGGAACGGGATATAGGCTAGGCAATGGCCTAGCAAGGGCAGGATAGGCCTACACC
The DNA here is from genome assembly GCA_036785665.1 of Chirona hameri. Taxonomy (NCBI): domain Eukaryota; kingdom Metazoa; phylum Arthropoda; class Thecostraca; order Balanomorpha; family Balanidae; genus Chirona; species Chirona hameri. Next base: position 4,423 of record JAXIVJ010019465.1, on the reverse strand, counting down.
TAGGACGGGGGCCTGGCAGGGAGCTTTGTATGTTTTCCGTGTTATCTTGTTTGCTCACTCATAAAACGTCAAAAACAACAATATTTGGGTTCAGTGTATTATATATATATATATATATATATATATATATATATATATATATATATATATATATATATATATATATATATATATATATATATATATATATATATATATATATATATATATATATATATATATATATATATATATATATATATATATAATATATATATATATATATATAGTATATATATATATATATATATATATATATATATAGTATATATATATATATATATATATATATATATATATATATATATATATTATATATATATATATATATATATATATATATATATATTATATATATATATATATATATATATATATATATATATATATATATATATATATATATATATAGCGTATAATCAGTTTGTTCCTGGGTTCACATCACATATACGCTGTTCATACTGTCATTATTGGTATTATTGTAACTGCAGTAACACTAATGATCAGGACTAGATAGTGGAGACGGGATAGGTCCTGGGACGTGACCCGAGACGGGTTCCGAAACGGAATAGGTCCCGAGACGGGTCAGATCCTAGGACAAGTCCCGATACGGGTAAGTCCCGGCCCGGGGTTCCGAGACGGTCCCGGGATCCAACTGACGCTACCTACCTCGCAGGAGGAGACCAGGGAGCTGACGAAGCCGGACGGGGAGGCGGACGGAGAGGCTCCTCCGCCGCCCAAGAAGGAGGGTGAGCTCGTGTACGCCGAGCTGATGCTGAACTCTGACGGCGTCAAGACGGAGGTGCGGCCCAGCGCGGACAAGACCGAGTACGCCGTCATCGTCGGCACCAAGCAGGAGGCCGATGCCGATGCCGAGGACAATAAGACGACGGAGTAGTTGTCAGCGTTGGCGAGGATCGACTGAGCAACGGAGTGGGGTGAGATGGAGCTGGATGCAGTCCGGCTGATCGGCGCGTGGTGAGAGTGGAGTACGAAGCCCAGGGCGCCGCGATGGAGGCAAAGAAACCAAAGTGCTCGCAGTGTCGAGCGACCGGCCTGCCGGGCTGCCGCCTGGCGGCCGAAAAACGAATCTCTGGTTCTGAATATCTTGTTCTTTGTGCCTGGCGCTGATCAGTTGGTGTACTATTGCGTATGATTGCGTTGCTATATGCGTATGATTTGTAGTACAAATGTAGCCACGCTCTCATGTTTGCTGTCGTGTCGGTTGGCCGCTGCTGTCTGCATCTCCGTGCTGTCTGCGTGTGGCACTGTCTGAGTGGTGGCCAGGGGCAGTTGTGAGTCGCGCACGTATTTATTCTAGCCTGCCACTCCGAGCGCCTTCCTCGCAATGTACGGACCAGTCTGACCACGGGACACTTGCCGGGGCCAGTCGGGCGCAACCCGAGACCCGGACACGACTTTCACGGATCGCGCTTCGCAGGTGTGTGTCGCGCGCTGGCGATAGCTGCCAATCTCATTTACACATCCATGTCATTAAATGTACGTATCGTAGCTTAGGTACGGTCGCGGAGCGTGTTGTTGTTACAGGGCTCCTTCTGCGGGCCGGCACTGTCCCCGCGAGTCGTCTGCGCTGCCGAGTGTACATATTTTTCTATTAGCGCCTCGCGTGCGGAGCGGTTGGCGGCTGTATAGATGTCGCTATCGTCGCTTCCGGCCCCACGGTAGGACCGGGCGGCGGGACCGTGTACCACGCGGACTCTGGTCCGCGCGGTCCCCTGCACTTTGGCTGGAGGGGGGGGGGGGGCATCGCGTCGTGTGGCTGGTGTTGATATTATTTCGATGACGTGATGTCTATTTGTTGTGTGTATGGTCTGCTCTGGGCTACGTTTCTGCATTGCTCTACCCGCATCGTCTCCTGTTGCCTTTGGGCGCCGAGATCTATGTTGGTTAGTTTCCACTTTCACTTGTTAGCTGTTTCCCAATCTTATTGTCTCCCTTTCTCTTATTTTCTGCTTTGTACTTTTGTAATGCTCAAATACACGCCAGAAGTGGACTACCTACTTGTTTGAGATTTCAAAGATTTGTATACCACGTATTAGTACCAGAGACCAATGAACCGTGGGAATTAGGAGGCAAAACAGCATCTAACTTGCTATTTAAAGAGCCTCTTGTCTGTGTACGGTGTACCTGCCTGTCCGTCACACTCCCTGGGATCTAAGGCACTGCCGAAGCCAAGCCATAGGTGCCGTGATAAGCTCCGGCCAGCACAGGGCTCGAGCCCATTACCTTTGGGCCACATGACAGCGCTGTGGCCTACTGAGCTAACAGCTCGGGTACCTGTGGTCACTGTAGGAAACCGCCTCTCCCTTACCACTCGCGGCTCGGCTTGACATGGGCGGAACCTGCTCGTCGGTTGGGGCGGAGCCTGTGAGACTAGACTCCGGGTCACTTGGTAGTTTCTTATTTTTTCTTCTTCCCAGTACTTCTTTTTTCTTCCCAGCTAGCCGCAAGGCTATTGCCAAGGGAAAGTTAACTGGCGATTTAGCCAGGTAAAATGTTTTAACGTTACGTTAAGCCGGCTAATGTTGTCCGGCACAAAAAGCAGAAGGCAGAAGCAAGGGCAAAGGCAAAGGTTTTACGTTAAACCGGCTCATGATCGTCCGGTGAAAATAGCGAGAGGGAGGCCGAAACACGGAACACAGACATTCAACACACAATCAGGCATACACTAAGAGTAGAAACGATTCTAGTTGCAATAAAATAAAATAATAAATACCAAACTAATTAATTAATTAATCAATTAATCAACTGATTAATCAATCAGAAATCAAATTCCACAAAACGTAACAAAAATTAGGCGGGGCAGGTGACAGGTCCAGGTCGGATCTGGTCGGTGATGGTGCTGGGGGTTTGGAGTGTGCTCAACATAACTTCTACCTGATTCCATGACAAATCTTCGTCCCGCATTTCTTCGTTTGGCATTTCTTCGTCCGCAAATCTCCGTCTCCGCATTTCTTCGTCGCACGTTTCTTCGTCTCGCATTTCTTCGCATCCGCAAATAGATACGAAGAAATGCGAGACGAAGAAACGCGCGACGAAGAAATGCGCTACGAAGAAACGCTAGACGAAGATTTGCGTACGAAGAAATGCGCTACGAAGAAATGCTGGACGAAGAATTGTCTTGACACCCTTCTACCGCGGCCGGTCCCGCGGGGGTGCAATTCTCTGCCGTTTAAATGTCCGGTTTTGAATATACACTCCCGGAAGCGTGTGCAGCGAGTTATGCTGATGTACCTGGCCTCTATCTCAGGAATGGAGTACACTCCAGATCAGATCTGGTGTGCCCAGATCGGATCTAGTTGGCATTGTAGTGTGGGTGTTCTGAGTGTGCTCAACATAACTCTGCCGCGGCCGGTCCCACGGGCATGCAATTCTCTTCCGTCTATGACGGTGTGGAATATACACTCCCGGGAAACGTGTGCAGCGAGTTATGTTGTATGCATCTGGCCTCTATCTCAGGAATGGAGCACACTCAGCAATGTGGGATCAGGTCGCAGTGTCGCGCGTGGAGCGACCGCGGGGAGTGAGGTATGAGGCCGTGCATGGCGTGCATTACTAACCGTAAGCCGGCTCCTGAGGCCGCGCATGGCGTACATTGCGTACAGTGGTGGTAGTGGCTCGACTGGCTAACGTAGCGTAGTGCAGAGTGTGAGCTGAGCATGCTTTGATGGGTGCACGCTGAGGACTGCTGCTGCTGCTGCATGAGTGGTGGCTGGATGACAGTGTGAGAGGCGAGGATGGTAGTTTCTTTTGTATATTTTACAAATAAGGGTGGCCAGTTTAACGTGAATTCCGTTGTAGATTGAGTAGCTGAGGAGCTTGGTGAGCTTTTCGCCAGTTCACCGCAATCACATTGTAAATATACTGGACGTGATGCCGTTGTTTTGATGCTGATGTAGCCATCCACCGACGAGCATGTGCATGAGGCGTGGACCCTGCTGCCACCTACCGCTGCTGCCGGGAACTAGCAACGCATGAGGTGAGAATTTCCGGGGCTTGCAGGGTGGCTGGTGTGCTACGCATTACCTGCGCAGATCTAAACTGCATGAATGTAGCCCACACTGGTGTTATGTGCAGGTAGATATGCAGGCTGTTAGAGCTACAATGGAGCTAACATAGCTAGTGGCGGAAACCGTAGAAATTAATTCATGCTCTCCGCGCAAACTGTCGCTTGTGTTTTCTATCGCTCTATTCCGAACACACAATTCCAATATTTATACATCCCATACGTTTGCCTAACAATATATATATATATATATATATATATATATATATATATATATATATATATATATATATATATATATATATATATATATATATATATATATATATATAACTATATATATATAACTATATAATA